>OX465096.1:71231840-71266840 GCA_949987625.1 Chalcis sispes
ACGTAGGCTAAAATATTGTTATAAAACATGCGTTTTGTGTCTTTGGCGATATACTCGAGTTAGAAATGGTCCCTTACGTGATAGAAAACCAAATCAAAATGTACGCTTTTATTTTATTTATTTATTTATTTATTTTTTTTAAGTATGTAATTCGATTCAAATTGATTTTGTTAATGACTTTTTTCTTAACTGTTTTTTTTTTTTTTTTTTTTTTTTTTTTTTTTTTATCGTTTGTTTTCCAAGACACGTAGTTGACACCTCCATCGAACTTGGTATATTTTCGTTGTGTCAAACGTTCATAAAATGCATAAGTTTTAATGCCCGTTTTTTTTTTTTTTTTTGATGCGGACCATCTTTTAAAATTTTAAAATTGCCCAAAATTTGACATGTACATTTTTTCGGTTTCTCTTTCGTTAAAATGAAAATTGCTCGCATTGCATTTTCTCATAGATTGCTTAATGATTAATTGGTGTCACGATTAATTATTTATATTTTACATATTATAGAGCTCCATTAAAACTTTCATGCTTGTTTTATTTATTTATTTAATTTTTTTTTTTTTTTCCGAAAAAAGCTTTGAGGTCAGAGCCTTTATTCTAACATAAAGATAAAATGTCGAAATCGATAACTCAGAAATCCAGCCGTGTATATCTTAATTTTAATATTTACTTATTACGGAATGAATTTTAGTAATTCGCTAGCAAAGTACAGCAGCTTTGCAATTGACGTCTACTTTTAATTTCTTAAATCCCTTTTATTTTTTTGTTTGTTTATTATTTATTTATTTTTTTTTTAACCTATATAAACACTGAGTGTCATCTGTTAGAAGCTGAATGTTTCTTCACAGCGAGTTCTAGCCGACATTGAAAAAATTTTCGGAAAGAAAACATCCACTGCGACGATTCAAACAATCAAGGCGTCTTCTTAACGCTCTAACACACTGAGATCATATTCATTTGTATTTATTTATTTATTTATTTTTTTTTATTTCTTTTATTTTATTTGTAAAATACAATATAACAGTCCGTAATATTTATCTGAGTATTTATTAACCGCTCAACAAGCTATAGAATATTCCAGGTTAGTTCAATAAAAGATAAGAATAAATATGAAAACAATTTTTTGATTTGTCCTTCTATGTTTCAGGAAGTCAAATGAATTATGTATGATGTATGCGAAATGATTTTTTTTTTTTTTTTTTTTTTTTTTTTAATAAATATAAATATATTAAATTTAAAAAAAGTTACACTAAATCGATAAAATTTAATTTGTAAACGTGTCATGTATTTTTCATGATTTATAAAATATTTCAATAAAAGCATGATATGCATATCGAATAACAATTTGCATAATTTCTATACTGTATTCACAAATATATTAGACTAAATATCGATATTTTCAACTCATAGTAAAAAATTATCTTTATAATAAATTAAATGATTCTAGACAGAATAAGTAATAAATTTAAATCTGACGGAACTAACCTGAAACGTTCCCTAGATCTAAAATTCGAAAAATAGTATAGTCGCACGCGCGTAACGCAACCGTAGACTTCTTCTGTACATGCACCCATGTGGAAAATGCGCAGACGCTTCTACATTCCGTTCGTGGGGCGCGAGGCCGGGAGGAGCATCGAATTTGCTACAAGTAAGCCGTGTGCTTGCTACTGTGCTCAAGCGCCGCAAGCACGTCTTGCTTCTGGCGCACGTACAATCGGCCCTTCTTCCACGGATTCTGCAATTGCAACGGTTTAAAGTCGTCCCTGAGACAACGCTCTCGTGCTCCAATTACCGCCACCAGGCAGAAATTAGTTAGCTCGTCGGCCGCGTATACCGGACCTTCCAGCCCCTTCAGTAGTACCGCCATATTTAGCTGCTTGACCACGAGGTCCACCACTTCGCGCGCTGTCGTACGTGGCGTCACATGCAACTTCAGACTCGTGCCCGAGGCCAGACCCGTCTCGTACGCTGCATAAACCTTTGATGATATAAAAAAAAAAAAATTTATTTTTATCATAAGCATGTTTGATAAAACATTTATATGACAAGAAATAAATATCGATATATTAATATTACCTGGAGTATACCAGGTAAAGGACCCGGTGGTGCTTCGTCCTTATCTTCGGCTTGCTTATCCGCAATCGCTGCAACGCTCGCCGTCGGTTTGTCAATTTTAGGCTTGTTAATCGGCTGCAGAGGTTTGAGCGACGGGCATTCGTCGCTACTAAGCGAATGCACACTTTCCGAAGCTGTGCTACTTATAATTTTAGTTCCTAAAAGTGGACTCGTTGACGCGGAGACGGAACTTGCAGGACTTATGGTGGACGAACGACTCCTAGAACTATGCTTGTACTTTCCCGTTATTAAGAGCGTATCCTCTGACTTGGAAGGCGGTAACCTCGTCTGTTGACTCGTAATAAGTGGAGCACTTACAGCCGGAGCTGCCAACGGAGCTGGGGATAGATTGCCACCAACGAGTTTGTAAGGCTCCGAAGCCGAAGAACAATTGGAACTATTGCTGCCCTTACGCGGATATGGTCCCGACGGCAATTGTTGTTCACTTTTACTAAATTCTGTCGTCAAGAGGTTTGTTTGCGAACAGCAAGAAGAATTCGTGACACTTGGTCCGGGCCAACTACCTCGACCGGGACTTGGTTTAACCAATTTCGGATCTCGAGGTGGTAATTGAAGGAGACTTCTCTTCAGACTGTTACTTGAACTGTTGTTCTTGTTGCGGTCGAGACTCAATAGATATTTTATACAAATACCGGCACTCTGTAACAAACGCTTTATTTATTTTTCGAACGTGAAAAAAAAACATCGTTAAAAATTTATATCAAAGTAAAATAAAATTTATGTAAACTAACCGTTTGCGTGGAAGCCCCTCGATCTCTTGCAAAAGTAATGACATCGATGAGCCATCTCGCGCCTTTCCAAACTGTATTCATCTGTGATTGAAGATCCTGTAACCTAGCGAGTTTATCCTTGGCAATAGTAAGCTCAGACGTACTAAAAGCTTCTCGATGATTGTGCTGTGCCTGAGCAGTGTCCAGCTCGAGAATACAGCTGAGCCTCGAATACCGACTAATTACATCTTTTTGATAAGTATTTAGGTGTACCATTTCGAAAACTTGAATGGGTAAAGAGAGAAGGTCGCCACGTTGTAACAATATCTCCCTGGTACCTGGGACGGAGCAGGCGGTTTCGGCTGGTGGCACCGCCACAAGGAACGAGACGTCGGATGTGAGATCGATTACTTCCGCGTCGTATAATCTGTGAGACAACGATTCTTCGGGACTAATCTCCATATAGTTAAACAAACGCCGAGCTGTAGCTGCTACCGCATCGATAAACAATTTTTGTTGCTCCGAGCCTTGCAACTCGTTCGATGCATTCTCTTTCTCCTCGCTGTCTACGTTGTAACCCGACGCTTGTAATCGCGCCATCCGTTTTAGGTACTCCCATTCCTCTCTGCAATTTTATCAATCACGATGTTAACGCTTGATTGTACATAACTGTCAGCTTAATTGAAATGAGAATAATAACGTAATTGCTTAGGTGTTTGAACTGTACTTACGCTGAGACGTGAGGGTTGTCCCGAATTTTGCAATGCGGTAGAACGTTGGGTGATTTTGCCGGTACGACCACTTGAATAGAGTCGACGCTACTTTGCATCTTTAAGTAGCCTAGATAGAGGCCTCTCGACAACTTAATACTGCTTACTTGGTGATACGTCATCTGGTCCTGGATACTCGCCATGAGAATTTCAGCGACGTTGCTGTCCTCGTGCGTTATTAATTTTTTAGTTACTTTACTGAGAGGCAGCCACCTACTATTCAGCACCGACACAAGTTTAGGTGACCTTACGTAGTTTACCGCTGAGAACACCAAAGTTCCTTGGATGTCTCTTATTGGTTTGTGGTATAGTTGACCGAGGTCTTGAATACACAAGGCAGCCTAACAAATTCAAATACAAAAAATTTAATTATTATTTTGAGATTAACGTTTGTAATATTTTTACGTAAAAATAATGACTTTAATCTTTGGGTAAAAATAAATTTATTTAACAAATTTATTTTTTAAAATCTATAATTTGATAATTTTTAAAACAAGATTAAAATGAGTTTTTAAAAAACTTTACGTAATATTTTATAAAAATAAACATTTTCAATAAAAAAAAATTTTAAAAACGTTTTAAAATGTAATTGGAGATGTTTATTTTTTTCAACTTTTTCATCCGCTATAAAACTACAAGTTGAAAAGTTTGACATAACCTTGAGACATAAACTATGTTTATATTCATCGAAGTCGTAAACGATTTTTATATTTCAATTATATTTTACTTTAAAAAATTACCGTGTAACTTTTTTAATACCTGCATTTGCGTAGACGCTTGAAGAAGTTTTATCCTAAAGTGATTGGTAGAGCTACTGTGACTTTTTTCCATATCCTGCCTGAGTGACTTAACATCGTCCCATGTACAAGCAACTTTCATCAGCCAGTGAAAATCGTTATAAATACAACTAGGATAGGTTTCATCGACTTCTATAACCGGTAAAAAGTCTTCGTTCGTAACGAGTACCTTGTCCTCGTGATAGAGTAAGCAAGCGAGAAACACGCCGCGACGCAGATTCTTCTGAAACTTGCTTGTTGCTGTAAACAGCTGTTTAATCGTTGTCTTCTTTTTATGATTACGTCGCTGAAGTGCCGGCGTCTCTTGACTGTACTCCGGCCCACGTACGTCGCTGAACAAACTGTCAAGTTGTTCCAAGCGACCAGCAAATCGCGCCACCCGACCATCTATGTCTCGCCAACCTTGTTTATAAAATTATTTATTAAGGGATTTATATTTATATTTTTCACGATATATACCTGCTTCTTTTTAAAAGCAGCTCAACGTGTTACTTAAAATTTTACATTCAATTTACTACTCATGAACGTGCTTTTCACATGAAATTTTTATGCGCTTTTTACATTAATATTTAACGATTTAAAATGGCTCTTTAATAAACGTTTTGAAAGCAAGGCAAGCAATTTTCGTGGTAAAATAAATGTATACTAACTGCTAGGTGTAAGGAACGCGGGCGTCGTCGGCCTAAATCTACTGTAGCCCTTCAGGTTACCGGCGGCCGCGCGGAAGTAATACTTGTGTCCTTGAATTAGACCATCAATGCGGCACTCCTTTTGTTTCATGTCGAGATGCTCGCGCTCACCGCAAACCATCGCAAAGTCCTCCTTGAAGCTCCACTGGATTTTGAACTTGGTGCAAATTGGCGATTCTTGAGCTTCCGACTCTTGAAACCTCGCCGTCACCGAAGTTGTACCGGTCACGTCTACCGTTACCAAGAATGGCATATCCGGAGGTCCTGCGATACATAAAGTTTTAACACTTTGTATTATGTTAAATTTCACAAACAATTATCAACTCATATTACTTTTTTTTTTTTTTTTTTTTTTTTCGTGGTTAAAAAAAGATATAAAAAAAGAATTTGACTAACTCGCTTGATCGAATCCAAGAAGCATCTTTCTGAGAGCTCTGGCTCTTCGTTCCCAAAGCGCGAGCTGCTTGTCCTCGGCGCTACCGCCGCACGCGGTGAGATTGTTGTGTTGAGCGGAGAAGCTACCCCGATGGCTTTGGCTCGACGGAAGCTCGAGCAGGGACGAGCCTCCCGAACTCGACGAACCGCCTACTCCAGCCGCACCGATTATGCTACTGCCGCCGAGCTCTTGCACTCGGTGCTCCGCTTCGGATAGCAGAGATGCTAAGTGACTCCCCAATGATTCTGGCGATTTGACTGGAATGTAAAATGAGTTTTATTAGAATTTTCATCGGCGCGTCAACTGTTATGATTGTTGGATTTAATGTGGATTGAGTGTGACAAACATTTTCTACAAGATTAATTAAAAAAGGTTTTTTCTTTTTTCTTTTTTTTTTTTTTTTTTTAAATTTATTAAAATTTTAATTAACGCGCTACTTTGTTATAATAAAGGGGCGAAATTTTAGTACAAGGTTGAGTATTCTTTTCATTATGGATTATTTTATATTTTTATTTATTACAAAAATTTTTTGCGGTTCATTCCGGAATATCAGTCAAAAATTAATTTTTATGATTTTTATGATTTTTACAGCTAACCATATTCGTAAAACATCGTCAGGATAAAAACCTTCGCAGCATTAATTAGCGAACGACTTTAAAGAAGACACGAGGACTTTGACTTTAGTCCCTATGAAGTACTTTTCTACGTGTCAGTCAATGTCGTGTTGTATTTTTTTTTTTTTTTTTTTTTTGTATTTATTTTTACACGCAATATAGTTGTACAGAAAAAAGGTTTAAAAAAAAAAAAAAAAAAAAAAGTAAAAAAGTGGAAACGTCTCCTTATTTTAGAGGAATAGAGTTGACCTATTTTCTCTGAATAGAATAAATTCTCTATTCTCTTTGGTCGTCGGGAGCGGACCGGAAGAAAATAAAAGTGCGACAGCGCACACACGGAATGAGCGCTATGAAACTATGTAACAAAGCGACGTTACGTAGCTTTGTAAATTTCTCGGAGAATAATTAGCTCGAGCGGTGTCGCGCGTTCTTAGAAATGAAATTCTTTTGTGTCCGCGTGCAAAGACAATTAATGATAATTATTTATTATTGACGCGAGGATTTACGCTTGTTGGTATGATTTGATTGAGAAAAAAATTGTAAGCTTTGCGTGATTCATTCAACAATCCGAACGATTATAATTTTTCGTTTCGTTTTATAAATAGCATAAGATTAATTTAAATAAATATTAATACAATGTGTATCGAGGATTTATTTAAAAATTTTTCATATCGTATACAGGGTTTATTTTAACATCGACATTAATAAATTTGCCAATGTTTGCAATTAAAATAACGTTTGGATTAATAATATCCATATTTCCAGAACAATCGACAATAACAAACAATTCCGAATATTCGAATACCGCATCAAATAATTCACGAACGCGTTTAAAAGCTTTTCCCCTTATATTCTTTTTATTATATAAAGTTATAAATTCTCTCGTTTTTCTTTAATATTCGGCATCGTTCGACCAAGTTTGTTTACGTGACACTGTTCTCGGATATCTCGATGCTTTTATTGGCTATTGCAATAATTTTCTCGGCACGAAGAGCTAGTGCGATAGCGGCGATCGAAGAAAAGAAAGGAAATAAAATATATATGACAAGAGAATTGAGACCGCAGGATCGAGCTGCATCGACAAACTTCAGATTGTAATTGTCATCTGAAATTATCTTATTCCGAGTGGAAATTCCGGCGGTCGTTGTATTATGATCGTAAACATGAAAAAGCTTTCTTTTTCATTATTTTATTTTATTTTATTTTATTTTATTTTATTTTTTTTTTTTGCTTTTATCAATTTTATTTACGCACAATCGACGTCGTTTTAGTACCGAATATAACCGTCGCTTTGTTTTATCGATAAGACAAATGGAAACATACCACGCGGTTGTTAAATTTATCCAAACTGAATGTTTCATTAATCTTTAAACCTGAAAATACGCGAACTGACAAAGTGAACATTTTAATTAATAATAATACATTAATGAAAGTTTTGAAATATCTGTTTGAAAAAATTGAAATAATTTGACAGCATCGTTAACTCAACTTTCACGAAAATTATTTCCCTATTATTTAAGATTTCGATAATTTACAAAATTCTCGTACTTCGGTCGTGCGCGCGATCAATTTTTATTATTTCAACGTAATTTTTTAATATCAAACGTAGCAATTAAGTATATACGCGACGTCCTCAAACCATTAACACTAAAATTCAACCCACGCTGGGGAATCGGCGGCAATTCAATCGTAAATGCGAGGAAAAATATAAAAGCGAGAGAATAAGAGAGAAAAAAATAAAGAAACATGAAAATGGTCTAATGTAACGGGTAACTTCCGCAATCAAGTTCATTGCCGGGGAAAAAATCAAACTTGGAAGAGCGTGAAAAGCACGCATCGTCGATTTCGTCGACTTCGCTGCGATTTAACATTTCGCGGTTTGCTTTAGCGCAAACTCCACTCGAATTAATCTAAAGAGCACACTAAAGAGAATGAAAAAGGATAAAAGAAGCGAGTGTTAAAAAAATAAAAAAAAATAAAAAAAAAAAAAAAACAAAAAAAAAAAAATATCGCTAAATCGACTGGGCGCGCTTTGTGCATCGTTCGCTTGTCGCGTCGACAATTTTTTTCGACGCCACGCTGTACGAGGAAGGGAAAAAAGGCGAAAAAAAAAAGGGGGAGGAGCGAGGATTCGCGCGCGGGGGGGGGGGTAGATCGAGTTTTGAAAAGCGTTTATTGGATATACAGGTGAGAATGACTAGAGAATTGACGTTGTTAACGCGTTTTTGAATGCTCGCTCGTTTAATTGCGTTTCTCTCTCTCTCTTTCTTTTTTTTTTTCTTTCAAAGCTATGTGCGCTTTGTTTTACAATAAAAAAAAAAAAAAAAAAAAAAAAACGAAAAAAAAAAACAAAAAAAGAAAAACCAATTGTTCAAAGTGATTTTAAAAGACTAAACGTCGCGGTGATGATTACAAAGAGGCAAGCGTTTTAACTGCGGCATATCTCGTAAAAGTTAAACGATTTTACGCATCAACAATTCGCCGGTCGGATTAGATTTTTATTTTTATTGTATAAGCTTAAATAAAAAGAGCAGAAACCGCTCGAGATTTCACGACATTGGCGAAACTTTAAAGCATCCCGTAAGTTTAATTACGCAAATGCATAGAAATCCTCGTTGCGGAAACAATATTGAACAAACGCAGAGGAGGTGAAACAAACGCTAAAGGGCTTAATACGCGATAGCGTATGGGAAGAGTTCGCGCGTCAAATTGTACCCTCCGGCGATTCTTGTTAGCCGAGGACTGCCGTTTGTTACGAGTGCCAACGAGTAGTTGCCCCTTGGAAAATTCAAAGCTTCTTACTCGGCGATAATCTTTACGGGATTGGAGATTTACGTCCCTGCTTGTTAAACGCTTCGTATAAGCGTCGGTGTTGAGTGTACCTAAAAAAATTCGTTTGAAAAATTTTTCATTATCCTCGCGACAATATTTATGAAATATTCCGCAACCTTTAATACATACTTAAAGTTGTATTCGATTAAAGCGTTTAGAGAAAAATAAAAAATAAAAGCTTAAAAGAAGAAAAAATAAATAAATAAATAAATCGACCATTTCGCCTCAGGACGCGAACACGCAAGTGCCATTAATTACACATTCGACCGATACACGACGGGCGTGTAAGAAATATTCGAGAGATATTTTTCGCCTTCGTCGGTGGCTTGTTTACCGTTCGAGCTCGTGTCCTATATGTGTACATACGCGTGCGCGCGCGCGCGCGAAAGAGAGATAGAGGGAAAAAAAAGTGCTCGAGTCTAAGAGAAAAAGTAAGAGAGAAGGAGACGTATAAAGTGAAGGGGTTTGCACACAAATACAAAACGGCGTAGGGCTATAAATACGTACCATCCGTATCTATCCAATCGACACAAAACCTATTATCGAGCCAGCCTCTATTCACTGGAGATTCCAATTATGTCGCAATTAATTAGAGTAACGGAAGCTCTTGCTCTTTCTCTATCTCTATCTCTATCTCTATCTCTATCTCTCGCCCTTTCGCTCGCGGCTCAACGTTTGCGCGCCAGAGTTCCGCCGTTAAGTTTGTGTGCGCGCGTATACGCCGTCCTTTGTCCGCATATATATATTTGCACATATGATTTCGTGTGTACAAACACGGACGTACACGTATATACACGTGTGCATTTGTACGCGCGTCGAAGTCGTTAGATACGCTGGTTTAACGGAATTCCATAGCTATGTCGAGAGTTCGATTCGACAGTTGTAACAGTTCAGTTGACCGGGGAAAATTGTCGAAATTTGTCGATTTTACGTTTTCGAAAATTAATTAGTTTTCCGGTTTTATTTATCGAGCGTTTGTCCAAATTCTCATTAACTTTAACCGATTGTGTGCTTGTAAAATGGAAAGTTTATATCAGATATTATTAGCCTGTAATGTATATGGAATAGTTTCGATAAATGCAACGAACAACTTTCAATGCCGCAAAAACAACACAATTTACTCAAATGTATTACGTTTTATCAATTAATATTTCGTGATTCACGACTATTCGCGAATACATCGCGTACGCGAAAATAAAATACAAATAAATAATAATAATAATAATAAAAACAATCGGTATACACGACTATTCGATTCTCGTAGCGACAGCAATTTCCATCCATTCGTCAACCTGTAAAACACGAGTTTGAATACGTTATTTCCGTGATTCGCATTGTTATATAAAAAGGAAATGAGAGAGAGAGAAAGAGAGAGAATCGATAGTTAAATTAGCTAGGGCCAAAAACATCGATGAGGGTCGTCGAAATCAAGGGTTCCGTGTCGAATAGAAAATTGGATGGCCACTAACTCAAACGAGAATTCGGTAGTCAACAGAACTATAAATTAAGGGATGGGCCAAACCCTGGAAACTGCATCGATTTTCCTTCTTGCATAAAGCCAGTGAGTGTGAGAGATAGAGAGAGAGAGAGAGAGAGAGCGAGATAAAGTTTTGCGAAGGATGAAGCGCTGGTGTAACGCTCGCGGAAAAAATTCCGAGAAAAACTTTTTTCTCCGAGTTTATTTTTAACGGAAAGAAAATACGTCATTATTTACGCGCGCGCTTACGTTTGCACATTGTACCTTATACCGCGGATAATTATTTCGATTGCTCTACATTTGGTTATTCAGACACGTTAATCGAATAATTCGAATGGATCGTATGTATATAAACGCTAGGTATATGTCGCTTTCGAATAATTGATCGGATCACATATACCGAAATCATCGCGAATAACGAAATCATCGATAATGCACTTGGCCGTATTCGCGGGACGCGTATCGTTTTCGCCAATTTAGCGAGGTGTCTGCGCTTATCTTGGTTATTAATCCATTAGGATACGCGTCTCGCATACGCGCGCGCGTGTGGGTGTGTGTGTGTGTGTGTGTCTGTCGTACAAAGCACGAAGTTATGTCTTTGTCGCGATTACGGTACTATAGCCGTGTATCGGGCTCTATAACGTATAAACGTTAAGGGTTGGAAAGTCACGTCGTTTCGTAGCCGTTATACATCGAGAAACGAAAATTATCGAACGAAGCGTTGCGGTGGCGACGGCTCGGGGATAAAACCGTACGATAAACGCAAATTTTATTGTATATACCGGCTAAACAGCCTTTGCCAAAGTGTATATACGAAAGACTCCCTTTCCGCGCAATTCAACCTCCACTTAACTTCCATCCTCTCTCCTTTTCTCGAGTACATATACAAGACTGGATTTCCTACTCTGCTTTTGTACTTCCGGTAGCTACGTCAGAGGGAGAGAGAGAGAGAGAGAGAGAGAGAGAGAGAGAGAGAGAGAGAGAAAGAGGGAGAATTCGAAGGGAACGTACACTGGCTGAGAAAGCTAGGCGCGTTTGACTTGCGGTAGGGTGGACAAATCGTCAGCCTCCGTCGTGATAGTCCTTCTCCCTTTGCTAGAGTGACCCGCCGCCGCCGCCGCCGCCGCCGTCGTCGTCGCGCGTTTCCCGCTGACCCGCCGTGTTTACGCGAACGGAATCCGTTTCTCTTCGTGGCTCAGCTAATGTAAATTTACCGTGTGATGTAATTCGATTGGCTTTATCTCCGTGACGCCTTTGCTCGATTTATCTTGGCAAAGTAAGCGCACCGAGCGTGAAGTTGTCTCGCAGGGAGATCGATCTTCTCGATTGTGCGTTACGATGGAGGTGAAGCCGGAGGTCAACACTTGGCCAATGGGAATTTCGAACGAATTGAACGAGAGCTTATTGTCTCGTTCGACGTTAATGAAGGAAAGAAAGAAAGAAAAAAAAAAATATATATATATATATATAATGATAATGAAAATTGACGCGATAAAACGTTATACTCTCTAAGCTCGTGCTTATCTATGCATCGGACGTGGAATTGAATAAATAGGATAGTGAGCACATACACGCACA
Organism: Chalcis sispes; assembly: GCA_949987625.1. Classification (NCBI taxonomy): domain Eukaryota; kingdom Metazoa; phylum Arthropoda; class Insecta; order Hymenoptera; family Chalcididae; genus Chalcis; species Chalcis sispes. Next base: position 71,243,879 of record OX465096.1, read on the forward strand.
CACATGGCTACCTCGTATTTAATCTAATTGTGTACATCGGCGGTAATGTCACTTGCGGGGCCCACACTTATGATAATCGCGAGCAGACACGAAATTGTACCGACGTTATCTTTATTTCAATGATTTTATGCTCAAACGCGGCTGCAAGGTCGAGCGCACGAGCGCACAAATGATAATTGCTCGACTCCTGGAAAGGGAATAGATTTCGATTCGAAGATGGTTTATCGGCTCGCGATTGAAATAAATAAATGAAAAACGAGCCGGTCGAGCTTTTACATCATCGGGGATTTCATCGTTGGCCGCCTCGTCGTCTCGGTTGAGTCGAACAAATAAAACCTTTCATGCCGTGCTCCTTTGTAATATTCGATAATCATCTTATTGATTTGGTTTATGGTTTATAATATCGTCGATAGTATAAATTTTGTTTACGGATAATAAAATAGAAAATGTTTGCCCGTGTAGCGACGAACTTTTACGACGCCGGGGGATGTATATTACTCACATTGATTGCCTTCCTGTGCTCCGAATGCGACGAGCATCTTCGCCAATGGCCGGTTATTACTCAGAACTGCCACGTCTAATGGTGAAAGACCGTCGCTATTTACACTGTAATTAAACATAATTTATTAGTTATTTATTTCTATATCGAACATATAGAAATCGCTTGTATGCTTCATTTTTTTTTTCGCAAATGCATTCGATTGTTTAGAAAAAAAAATAAAAAATAAAAAATAAAAATAAGACACCTCTTGGAGCTATATATATATATATATATATATATATATATATATATATATGTGTGTGTGTGTGTGTATGCAAAGAAAAAATAAAATAATGTTTGAAAAATTGTTTGCAAACAGTTTATAGCTGTTATTTTCGGAAGAATCTTGAAGCGCGGGTTGATAAAGACTCGTAAATGCGCGAATAGCTCCGCGTACGCGTCGCATCGTAACCGAATATATACAAGATAAAATCGGATGAAAATTGAAATTGATGGCGCAATAAGAAGTTTTTTAATCCCCCGTTCTCGCAACGAAATTAAAAGACAAAAAGAAAAAAAAAAGAAAAAATCTCACCGGTTGAAAGATACACCAGTGCTTATTATTACTTTTTAAGTTATGCCGAAAGTTTTAAAGCTCTCGCGCAAACGATAGAGTTTTATAGAATTAACGATTATTACATTTCGAGCGACGATGGAAGAAGGACTCAGAGATGGTTGGTACATCGTTAGCAAACGAAAAGAAGAAGATAAAAATATGCTTATGTATACGTATGAAGTTGAAGTTAAGCGAAAAAGTCAGATATCAAGAGTGTATAAGGTTTAAGAGATGGAAAGAGACAGAGAGAAAAGAGAGAGAGGATTGGATCATTTTGCGCTTTTTTATTAATCGAGCGCGACCGACGGACCTTGGAAAACGATGGATTTTTTTTTTTTTTTTTTTTTTTTTTTTTTTTTTTTTTTGTGCCTTGATTTATTATGACTTTAAATTTGATTTGATAGGACAACGCCGATGGTTCCCGGTTATTCTTGTATAATCGATTTTTTCTCACTCAATCAAAAAGGCATTTTCTAATTACAAAAAAAAAAGAAAAAAAAAAAAAAAAAAAAAAAAAAAGGAATTTATTCCCGCTTTCTTGAAGCTTTAATGAAAGTATAAAAATATATAGATATTTTCATTTCGTTTCAATTTTATGAATGTTTAAATAGAAATAAAAGTTTTATTTACTCAACTCGTTAAACAGATTAATAATTCATTCGTTGAATTTAAAAGCGTAAACAATAAAGTTATTTATGAAAATATAATTTAAACAAAAAAAAATAAATAAATAAATAAATAAATAAATAAAACGATAAATCTAAATACTTTTCCATCTCCTTTAACATTAAGTTCGCAAATTCATCAAAACGCAAAATTCAATACACGCGCGCGACGGGCGACGCATCGATGAGAGAAGATATTTCATAAAATACCAGTTAAAATCTTTCAATCTCTATAAAAACGCAATTTTCTGCACATCCAACTACAACTCGTTCGTCTTCATTTTTATAGCATTTTAACGCTTGATGATTATTCTCGCGTATATTACGCGTGTATATATATATATACACACATTTCGCGCTTTTTTTCCACGCGTCGCTAAAAACTCGCGTACTCATCGATTTTTATTTCCCATTTCTTCGATCATTTCCACTGTATCGGAGAAAATTCTTACGCGATTAAAAATCTCGTGTCATTGACATTTCCTTTTATTTTTTCTTCGTACATAAAGGAAAACTGCGGAATCACCGTTCCATAAAGTCATTCTGTCTCTCCCTCTTTTACAACCCAGCGTTGAAATTCTCCTCTCTTATCTCTCAGCCCAAGTTTTCTCGTTCTCTCGGTGCGGCTTTTCCGCTAGAGAGAAAAGAAAAGGCAGAAAGAGAGAAAGAAAGAGAGAAAAGGAAACTCGATTACATATCTATATGTATATACAGATCTAGGTAAACTCTCAGGACCTTAATCTGTCGTCCCTACGTATGGGAGAGTTTTTTGCTGAGAAAGACAGAGGAAGATATAAATTGATAGAGAAAGCTAGTATAAGGAGGGAGAGAGAGAGAGAGAGAGAGAGAGAGAGAGTCAGAGAAGTTGTGTTGCTACCTCATGCGTATCGAACTGTTTCACGCGGTGTGTGAGTATAAGCTGTACATACATATATTTAATGTGACACACCGACACTAGAAAACGTTTATTGGCCCGTTGTGCTTCTACGCTTGCTCGACTCTTCTTCTCATCCCCGCGTGAGTTTGTCTCTCTCGGGCGGGTCCCGCGACGACGACCAACACGACAACCTCGACGATGAGTTCTCTCTCTCTATCTATCTCTCCTCTTAACTTTTATGAACTAGAACTTTTGCGATAGGAATTTTTCCATCTCTTCCCCCCCCCCCACCCACCTACCTTTTTTTTTTATTTTTAAGTTTCCGTGTACACCTTGATTTCCAATATCGTAAATTAATGTATTGTTCGCGAGAGAAAGCGTGTATCTTTTACAACCTTGAGATTTCTCAAAGTTGCGCAATAAATTGTGATTTGTATATAAATGGAGTTATTACTTCCAAAGACTTTAAAAAAAAAAAAAAAAAAAAAAAAAAAAAAAAAAAAGAAGAAAGGAAGGAGGAAAGAAATAACGCAGGGGGTTGATTGTACGCGATAGAAGAGAGCCATATAGGGGGCGCGTAATAATTTTTAAAAAGAGTTTTAAATATTACAAGCATAAAACTTAGTCTCCCTCACCTGTTAACGTCGACGTCCGTTGATTCAAGGATGGCTCTCGCCTTGTCAAGGTGTCCGTGCTCGACCGCTGCAAAAAGAGCTAGAGCAGAAAGAAAACATAGCCAACGGTCAGCATATACAAACTTTCGCAATTTCGTATTACGAGTAATGTTACGGCTATTGTAAAAACAAGGTGGATCGATCCAACCTACACGTGTATATATATATATATATATAACTAAGATTCACGTCTCTTTAAAAACGTCATGTCACGTGGGAAAGTTCGTAAATAATTGGAATTTACGTTTATGTCATCGAGTGTGAAAAATCTTCGACATAAAAATTTGTAAAATATAACCTTGGCAAGAACACACGAGGTAAAAAGATATATATGTGTAACGTACAGGCGCGAGAAATAAAAACTTGTACACGAGTGCACCCGCAATAAAAGTTATTTTATGTAATTTATGCAATTTTTTTCATTTTCATACCGTCCCCCCCCCACCTCTCTCCCTTTCTCTCTCACTCTATCGCTCCCTCGCTCTCTATCTCACGCGCACATATATACTTGAAGCTTGTCGTATTTGAATCGTAAATTGTGCTCATTGCAGCGTTAAGTAACCTTACTACGGTTTCATTTAATTTTTCTTTTTCTTTCTTTCTTTATTATTATTTTTTTTTTTTTTTTTATCTTTTTTTGTAAAGAACAATTGGCTAGATTAACAAAAGGTTGTCTATTAATTAATGTTAAAGATACTTATGAAAGATTCATGTCGACATGCTACACCGTAATTTTTTTTTTCTCCGCTCTCGAAATATAAGAATTAAAATAAAGAAAATGGCGCAATTGCGAAAAAGAATGCTCTTCAATATGCTACTTTTCCTCGCGTTTTACTTTAATAAACCAAAATAAAATTTCAAAGAATAAAAAAAAAAAAAAAAGAGAAAAAAAAAAAAGAAAAATTCCCCTTCGACGCGTAGTTTTGTTCGCTTTTTTTTTTTTTTTTTTTTTTTATTCTTTTGCTTTTTAAAATTAGGTAGATTCTTGCTCTCTTTCATGTACCTTTTTTTTAATATAGTATATTCTGAAGAGAGAAAGAGAGAGAGAGACACCGATTCGGATTCAATTAAACTCTGTTTTTTCATGGCATGAAGATTTAAAAGGATCTACCCTTGTCCATTAACGAAGTATGTTTGATGTATTTTTAAGGATGTTCCAGCATTTCTACCGTGTATTACATCAAAAGTTAATTTTTTTTTTTTTTTTTTTTCAAATATCGAATGATTAAAAGTTGCTTTTTTCTATTTACCTTTTATACTTATCTCAACAAGTATAAATAATACCGTTTGATAATTTTTTGTTCCTCCCCTTTCGAATAAGTTTACGCTACGAAGCTTATCAATGAATAGCGTCCCGTTAAAATTACTTTTGATATAATAATCCTGATAATCTGGAAGGTCCTCGCGTATATAAGTACGTTTTTGCACTTTGTAAAGAGCGGTTAAACAAACTAGTCTTGTAAATCTAGTATAATTTTGCATTGGTACAAAACGCGCGGGCTCCTCCGTGATTCACCTGAAACCTTCCAATTAACATGATCTAGTCCGTTTAATGGGATTCTCGATCCCGCGGGACGTCCAACCGAAGAGATTAAAAGTTGCTTTATTTCCTAATCCATCCTTCGAGTATAAATGGGCTATATTATGAAAAGTGGCTGAAGTAGTTAACGATTGTGACAGGTATAAAAAATATATACACACATATATATATAAAGTATGTATGATGAAACGAATCTTTCTTTTCGTCCAGCAATCGAACTTTGCCTAATTAATAAATTATAAAACAAAATATTGAGTGCACGGTTAATATGAATGTTTTGTTTTAATTATACTTATGAATAATTTTCGCATTTAACGAAATATCGATTAAAATAATTAATGGAAAATGCGTGTGCAATATACATTTTTTAAATTAAAAGAGAGAGAGAGAGAGAGAGAAAGAAAAATGATTAAACGAAATAAGTAAACGTAGCAACAAAATATGAAAGAAAAAAAAAAGAAAAAAAAAAAAAAAAGAAAAAAATAATGCAAAGCTAAGGTACCATGCAAGTGTATGCTGAGGGAGGATTGTGCCGTAAGAGGGTTGACGTGAATCGACGACAAGTTGTTCAGCTGATGATGATTTCGTTGTTGCTGCTGTTGCTGCTGCTGATGTTTCTTTTTCCCGAAGCCCTCCAGGAACTCCATCCCTTGCAGTGAGTGCAGCTCTGTGCGAATAAGAGCAACGAAATAAAAAAAAAAAAAAAAAAAAAAATTTAAAAAAAAAAAAAAAAATGATAGAGAAAAAAAATAGCGATGAAATATGAACGTATCGAAAATCAAGAGAGATGTATTACGAGACGGTGCATATAGCGTATACGTATTTACTCGTGTGTAAACATATTGTTTGCAAAAGCGCTTATGATATATATATATTTTCAGCCTACTAACCCGTACGGCGACTCTTACCTACGGAGCATCCTCAGCGGGTAAATGGTTTCCATACGCGCAAGCGCCTTCTCGATCGTATTAACATTTTTCTATACGTCCTTCTAGGCTGTATAGACATTCTATACGTCCTTTTAGGCTGTATATGTGCCAAGAGAAAAAAAAGTTAACAGCGCCACTGCTATGTATTTGTCGCTTCATATAGCCTAGCATGTGAGTCTTCATCGAAACTTATATTTTCGAAACGCGTAATAAGACTTATGTATGTTGAGCGAAGGAGAGAGAACGAGATAGCGATAAGAGCGCGCGCACCATTGCTCCCACGTGACCACCCTATCTCTGTCTCGCTCTCTCCTTCGCTCAGTATGTACATTCAAGCGACCACGGGGCTCTGCTTTTCTTTTGTTTTCTTTCAGTATAGTGTATCGTTGTGTCGGTAATATTCGTTCTTAATATGTGAGAAGAAGAATAAAAATGGACAATTTATTAAATAATAAAAAAAAAAAACGAGTGATAGTGACAGTGATGAAGAATGCAAACGTGAATTAAATAAACTAATAGAAAAAGCAAAGTCTAATATAATCCCGCAAAATTAAAAAATTTAATAATAAGTGATTTTAAAGTGATAATTTTTTAGTTTATAATTTTGTTTGTGATTTAGATAAATGATTTAAAAGTTTTTTGTGTGAAGAAATTAAATTTAAAATATTTAAAAAAGTTACTGTTTTTTCATGTTAAATAAGAGACTAAAATTCATTGATTATACAAAAAATGTGTTAAACAAATATAGTATTGTTATGATAAAAATAACATAAGAAAGTATTTATATTAATTATAATAGTATTAATATTATTAATAAGCCTTCAAATCTTATAAAAAAAACTTTTGTTAAAAATATTATTCTGTATAAATATTTAATAAATATACTCAAGAAATTTATATTTTTTAATAAATAATAATTGTTCAAGAATTAATTTTATTTTTAAATATTAATCCATTTACTATTTTTTTTAATTTCATAATTTATATTTATATTTACATTATGTTGTCTGTCACTTTTTGACACTACTACATGTACATGTACGCGTGTGTGTACAAAATGCGCATGCGTTAGCAGACGATATCTGTAGTTTACGAACTGTCAGTATGGGTTCGAAATTGCATTTAATTGATATGCAACAAAATAAAATTAATTATTCTGTTAACTAAGTAAGAGTCTTCGTACGGGTTACAAGGCTGAAAAATTTTTTAAGCACCATGAGTGAACCTCGCGTCATTAAAGCTTTCGGCTCATATTTTGTGGATGGATAGAGGCGCCTTAGTCGCTCGCTGCGCTCGCGACTGCGGCCCTACTATCCATCCACAACATATTTTGCCTCAAGCTGTAATGACGCGAGGCTCGCACAAGGTACATAAATAACTAATATATATATATATATATATATATATATATATATATATATACACACACATGGCGATGAAAGTAAAAAATCAAACTCGTTTGTGTAATTTTTTTTTTTTCTCTCTTTTAAATAGGGCTTTTTCTAAATTGCGCGTTTATTTGTCTTCCCCCTCCCCCCCCCATTTTTTTTTTATTCAATGTAATTTCAGAAGGTTTAATTATGCGTTATAAACTGACGAAGCGTGAGGCGGTAGGTAAACGGAAAAAAGTTACTTTAATGTAAGCATAATTAATTTTCACTTTTAACTTTTGCTTTAATAATCAAACACCCGAGAATATTAAATTTCATCATGGGATGTTAAAAACTTTTATTTAAATAAATAATCCCATTAATGCATTATAGTATCAAAAGTCCTCGAGAAATACTTTTTTTTTTTTTTTTATTTTTTTTTTATTTTCAATGAAACCTTTTGGTCGCGCTTAAATCGATAACCAGCTTTTGGAGTAATTCTCACCGAGCATAAGTATACATATGTATGTAATTAACGCAATTCAAGTTCGATCTTTCATTATCGCTACTCGTAACAACGTTTGCGGTGAATGTGTGAGTGTCGGAGTAGAGGAAGCTTGTAAATCGCATTAAAAATTCCTCGGTCGGAGAGCAATCGGAGAGACACTAAAAACGAAAGCAAGAGAGTATAAAATAAAGAGGGGTGGGGGAGGTGGAGAGGCTAATAAAGGTTACAATCGAGACCGTCTATATCGGACCCTTTAATTAATTGCCTGCATTGCAGAGCGAGACAGCGGATGCTAATTAAAAACATCAGCAACCGTAGCGAATCCCTCTGTGTCCCTTACTCTCTCTTTCTTTCGCTCAATCCCCCATCTTTTTCACCTCGTTTCATCCCTCTATCTCTCAACTCTTTTCCTCGGTATGTATCCCGACAAGCACCCTGGCAATAATTTGATGAGAAACGTACTTGCGTCGGAAGTGTTCGTCGTTGGTATCCTCTGTTTCGCAGCTCTCGTCGATTCTTTTGTACTCTTCCTCGTGCCGGCTTTCTGCGGAGACAAAGTCAACGATCGCATTGTGAAAACTATATAGCGTGAGGGTATTTGTTCGGTTTACACATTGTTACGTCGATTCGAATATCGATTAATCGCTCTTGTACTTGTTAGCCACTTAACGATTAATAATTACGGACTTCGGAGATGGATTCGTTGAAAGGAAATGGAATATATGATCGTCGAGCATCGATATTCTCACCGAGTTGGTAAACAATGTGTCACGGATTTGTGTAAGTGTGCGCGCGTGTGTGTATACGTTTGTGCGGATGTTTGTTTTACCCCTTTGGTGCGGAAACTACTGGTCCGTGCACCGTTCCAAAGGCTCGTTATGTTATCGACTGTCCTCGGTTTCAAGGACTTGTTGGCAACTTTGCACGCGGATTCAGCGGCTTCCCGAGAATTCATTTTTGTCTGAGGGATTCCTTGATTTCCTTTGTTCTCGTTGTTCTCTTTGGAAATTCCCTCTGAGATGCATTTATCCTCGGAATTTTTTACGGCGACGCGGAATATTCCCTTGCTCCCGGTACTCTTGACGCGGGTGCACCAATGATGGCTTTTACAAACTTGTTCGTTCTCCATTACGACTGTCAGACCGTTTTCCCTTGAACTTTTTTCTTTAAACTCTTCGGTCTCGGTTCTCTCGATAATTTTTCCTTCCGCTGATTCGTCGATAGCGTCTTCGTAGAAACAGCTTAATACCGAACTCTCTAATGAACTATCCATGAAAGTCGGATTTTCGTAGGCGTTGAATTCGTCGGTCATCACCGAGGCTTTATCGAGTTTGTCGCGCTCTTTGACAATTTTTTGCGCCGTGCCATTATTGCAGTCGAGCGAAAGCTTCGATTCCAAATCCATCGCTATTTTACCGGAGTCCAAGGATTTTGCGTCGTAGTTTTTTAAATCTACGGTCGCCTTTAGATCATCTAAATTCGAGTCGAAATTTTCGGCGACGAGCGATAAATTGTGCATTTTACCTTGGAAACTTTCGCGATCGTTAGTTTCGATGGAGTATGAGGATAAATCATAGCTTGGATTCACATGGAGGTTGGTGTGATTGCGAATTTTCGTGATTAATTTAACGGAAGCACGAAAGGACTTTGACCGTTTGAAACTGGACATTCTATTTCCGCCGGACGAACGACGTAACAGTTCCATCTTAGGGCTCGATGGAGCGGAAGACTTGCGAAATTTCATTTGGATTTATGATAAAATTTTCACTTTTATCTCTTTTTCAGTCATTTAATTTTTATCTTTATCTATAATATAAATCTTTAAAATTCCACTTGGTGCGTATCTTTGGCTTTGATGCTTTTGAATTCAATAATTTCGGCGACTTTTTGTTTAGCATACTGAAAACAAAAATGTTTTTTTTTTTTTTTATTTCGTTTTTACATTATTCACATGCACAACTCACGCACACGCACATTCACATACGCACGCTAATGCAGCATCGGTTTTGTTTTATAAAATAATGGCTAATCGAAGGCTTTTATCGTATAGATTTCTATAAAAAAGAGTAAAGAAAAAAGGTGGATTTTCCAGGCGGAAAAATTTAAACGGTTTTGTCAAGTAACCTCTTGATTTTATCTCTCTTCATCTCAAGGGAGAGTAGTTGAACGGTACAATAGGAAGAAGGAGGAAGAAAAACTCTCGGGAGCCGGACAGATAAAAAAGAAAGAAAGGGATAGAGGAAGAGAGCGATAATCTTTTTCGTATTTCTACTCTTGGCGCGATGGAGAGAAGCGAAACAATAACGAGCCTATTATTTACTCAATGCACTCCGAGACTGTAATTGTCTACAGCTTCTCTCTCTCTCTCTCTCTCTCTCTCTCTCTTTCTCTCTCAAGTCAAGCTCGGACAATTGGCTATTACACAAAATAGGGTTCTATGTGACTGCATCAGCTTTCTCACTTAGTATCTCTCTCTCTTTCTCTCTCTCTCTCTCTCTTTCAACGTCGTCGAGGGGTTCTCGCGCTCAATTTACCGGGCCAATGAATTTTATTGCTAACGTCCGTTGCGTGATCCAACGTATAAGTCATTTGGTGTCGTACGACTCCTCCAATCACGAGGACGCCAACTTCACCATGAAGATCGACGATTGAGATTCGTTCGGATTGCGGCCCTTATCAACTTTTGTCTTTGAGGAAGCCAGCCCGGAAGATAACTCGACGTACACGTGTCTTTTTCTAAACGTGACGATGAAACTAATAGAAAAAGAGAATTATCTCTTCGAGAAGAATTATTTATTTTATTAATGATAAGTAAGAAACAAAGGCTTATAAATTTATACTATAGATTATACAATGAGCGTTTCAAATTAGTTAAATGGAAGGTTACTTGCGTACTTATCAGCGTTGATTTGTAAACGAATTTATTCACTGTAAGTCAATTACTTAAATATATTGCATACGATATTTCATTTTGTCTAATAATGAATAATAATCGCCTTTTCGTGGCACTTAAGTATAGAAAAAAAATAAATAAATAAATAAATAAAAAAAAAATAGAAAACAATAGTTTTATTTTTAGGTATTCTCGAGTAAAAAATAATATTCGTCGAATTTGCTCGGATTAGAGAATTCGCGACCTTGTCTAATTAATGTAAATAACTTGAAAAATTAAAAATGTAGGTTATACACAGGAGCGATTGTTTTGAACAATCTTTGTGTGATTTATAAGCGAATTATGCCATTATGCAGAAATAACTATGAGATATTCAAAGTGCGGTAACCACTTAATCGATTCAATCCTTTAATCTTTACTCACCGCTGCTTTTCAAGCAATAACCTAGATATTGCTCAGAAAATCGCATGAAAGACGCTACCTTTTAACGGAAATGTATTAAATTTATTTTCGATTTGAATGCGGGTTTTATTTGCTTTTGAAACATGAAAATTGCGTGGGTGGAGAGTCGTTAAATAAAAAACGTACAACAGAAAAAAAATCGTAATAGAAGCGGTCGAATCGTAAAAGATTCGTGGGTAAGACGTTTTGAGAATGAAAGCGCGTTCGTACTTACTTACCGAAGCGACAAAGATTTCTTTTCTATTAGAAAAATATTATGCACGACCATGTGGACGCTTTGAATGAAATAAAAGATTAATAAATAGAAAAGCGAATGAATGCCTCACGTGCGATCGCTCGTTTCTATAATTGAATCGTGAAAGAAAAGGAAAAAAAAAAAAAAGGAACTGCAAACCGCACGCCACCACACGACATCCTGCTTTTGTTTTCGTTTCGTTATAATTACTCAGGAATGCGTTTCACCAACTTCTTATAACGAATTATATCTACAGCGTGCTTGTATCGTGAAAAAAAACACGTTGCATTATACGTATATATGCGCATATGCCGCACTAATGATACTTTTCTCTTTCTCGCCTTATCATATTCTTGCGCGAGCGCGCTTATGCACGTGGGTGATGTGAATTTTTTTACTGAAATTAGTCGCGGAATTGCCTAAAATTCGAATCAAATAATCAGCGAGATTTGTTTTAAACGAAACAATGGATAATGTGAAAATCTGAGATCTCTTAAAACTTTCAGTTAGCAAAAAGATTAAATGAGGCTTAGAAAAGTCAACAGTGATCTTGTAGTGTATCAGATTCTAAAATTACTTTTAAAACGAGCACTTTAAATCAAATTAAAATTATTTTACTCTATAATGAATTTAAAAAAGTGTAAAATTTAAAATTTTAATTTTGTGGTCATATACATCTGCTACAGAAACTTCAAAGTATACATTAATGAACTAATTACAACTTTTCAAAATTTACGTACACTTTTCAATGCTCATTTTTTACAAACCACAATTTTTTAAATGAGAAATTCAAATCATAATAATTATATTTCAACTTTGTTGTGTAAAAATATTTGAAAGTGAAATATATTTTTAAAATAAATATTATTGTAAACTGTGAAATAGTGAAGAGCTTAAAAATTATTTTTCGCAAAAAGTTTAAAATAAATTATCTTGATTGAAAAAGCATTTACAAAATAATTAAGAAAATATACAAAATTAGTCATTAAATTGATTAATTCACGATAATAATCATAGTTTTCAACTAAAAGTACTGCAAAGAATTTTATTTTTATATAAAAGATAGTCATGCTTTGTAAGCGACTAATACAATATTTTCATTAAAAGTTAAATTATTTTTATATTTAATTTATAAGATTGCTAGTTAACTTAGCAAAAAATGTATATCGATTTAATTCTTTTACTTTAAATATAATATAATAAATTTTTTTTAATATAATGCAATCAATTTCCTTAGAGCTAGAAACCGATATAAATTCCAAAAAAAATTTTTTATTATGAAATGTATCTTTTTTAATATATTTTTTGTATATACTATACAGTATCTATTTCTATTGATTCTTAAATCGATTCAAAATCATGTCAAACTGTAAAATGTCATGATAGAAAAAATCAAAGGTCAAACAAAAATATTCAATATTTTTTTTCAACTTTTTGCAAATAAAATTTCATTAACAAAAATATATAAATGACAGTAAAAGATATTTAATATTTTCTAATTAATTAGAAACAGTAATTATATTTATCATAGAAAAGAAATAATAATACATATTTTAGTATTAAAACTTTGAAAGGTAATAATGTGTAAACATGTGTTAAAGTCGGCATGGTGGTTCAGTATACACGAGTCTACATACTGTTTCTCGGTACCGTGCCAAACGAAAGCCGACACTGCATTAACTTTTTCAAACACACACTCAAAAAACAAAAGATAAAAAAGCAAAAGACTAAATACCTAGAATACTATCACAGCGAATTCTCTCCTCATATACATTCCATTTCTTCTTTCGTTTTCGTCCATTTTACCGGTCTAACACTTAGATTTTGTGTTCACACACTCTAACACGCGATTCCACCATAGTCGATTACGTGTAGATACCGAGGACATTTTGTCAATCCAATACGTCCTTGGACAGCATCTTGTTACCTTCTTCGATTCGACTCACAACGTTCGACATATTCATTTTAAATACGAAATCTCGGGAGCGAAAGCCGTTGGTTGTTAGCGGGACGCGCCGAGACTATACGCCGCGCGCGTCATCGAAAACAGCTGCGGCGCACGCGCATTCGCTTCTGCTTATGTATCAGTATATACTATTGCATGGACTATGGGACCAGAACGTAAGTGGGGGGTATTTCAAGCGGGGGAGAGAGAGAGAGGTTAGTTCTTTCCCCACTCTTTTTTACTCTCTCACCGCATAGTCATGTTGGCTGTGGCCCCGCAAGGACCCCACTGTAACCATAATATTCGCCTCTTACCACGGTTTGTTTTTTTTTTTTTTATGCATACATACTTTTTTGCCAGTATTTTTTCATATTTGCGAACTATAATTGCTCGATGTGTGTGCTCGAGGTTTCTCCGGGCTAGGTACACCTAACATACAATTTCTCAAATATGGTTTCGAAAAGAATTTTTGAAATATTAGAGGTTGAATTATAAGTCGCATTTTTAATATAAAATTCACACACGATGTATAACAATTTATTAAACAAATTTATAAAATATAATATATAAACTTTTAAGTTGATTTGTACGTATTTTGAAGAATTTTTTTTTGCAGTGTTGCTAATGAATTTTCGAATAAATATGGCGGAACAACCTTTTTTACATTATTAGAAAAGGTAAAAATTCTTGAAACCGCTTAAAATGGCTTAAATATTTTAATCATTTACAAATTGAATATTCAATAACTTTTCATAATATAGATAATTTTAACTTGGATAATGTAAGGAATTGTTTGAGATTAAATATAAAATATTTTACATTAAAGATTCTGACAAAAAGGTTGAGAAATAAACATGAACCTTGAAAAATCGATGCTTAAACCCTTGAGACAAACTGAACTTTATTTAAATAAATTTTCACGAAATACAAATATAAAAATTGTGTTGATTAAAATGTACGTTTTATTTGATGAACTTTTTTCAAAATTATTGTAAACATTAAAATAAACGTATGTTAATTACTTTTTAAAAATATAAATACATAACCTTTTGAAAATCAATCTTTTTTTTTTCATTTCTCTATTATCTTAAAAAAGTGAATGAAGAGAAATTTAATTTTTTAGACCTAAACAATTTTCTATATAAATATTTTCAATAATTTCTAACAAATTTTGCAACTTATTAAAAGTTTGTAAGCTAAAGGTAAAAGAAGAAATTGGTGCAATATAATTATTCAAATAGGAGGTAATGGTTGCATATCCAGATCGACGGTGTAAGGAAGAAAATCAATAATCGTACCGCTAATCATTTAATTGAAGTACCTTAGATCGCTCGTACCGATTATTCTGTCGGTTTTTTCGCAAACAAGTGTGGGAGGCCGCGAAAAAGAAAAGATATATATACGTTGGGGACAGAAAAGAAAATTGAAGAAAAAACGAAAGCGTACACACTCTCTCGCTCGTTTATGTACGCGTGTACGTGTGAGTATATGTCCGTGCGTCAATTTGGCGGGACGGATTAAAGCGAATGTGAGAGAAAGAACAGAGAGGTTGAAAAAAAGCCTCGGTACAATCAGCCGTGCGGGCGCGCGTTAGAGAAATTTGCTCGGGAAATTCGTTTATTGTGCAGCTCTAAGGCCCGGGAAAAGGGGACTTAATTTCCACTTTCTAGCCTAAGCTTGAAATCGAGTTCGTCGTTTTCTCTTTTTATCTTTCGCACGAGTTGGGAAAGTGTTTTTTTTTTATGTTTCAGCGCGTCGTTTGTGTGCGGTCTGGCGTGTCATCATGGAAAGAGAGAAAAAGAGAAAAATATACTCAATGGATTGGTTGAATAAACATGGCTATGAACAATTTTTGATTTATTAAACAAGAAAACAAAGCACTGAGCTACATTTTTTAGCACGTGCTGAAAATTTGAATTTGAATTTGAATTTTTGGTAAGTTTTGACTGCATTTTATTTTCAAAGTTTTAGCCAAAATTTTATTATTTTTCCTACATTTAGTTGTAATGATAAAATAATAAATAATTCAACTTCGACTCAAGTGAATTTTGATAAAAGTCTTAAATTTACAAATTAACGGAAAGGCTTATCAATAGCTGGGAGAAGAAAACAAGTGTAAAATGCTTGCCTACTCGAATCAACGTTGTTTTATCAGGGTTCGCGCGTGACCGGCTCTCTGTGACGTGAATATATCGGCGCGATGATCGGAGCCACGTGTTTTACCCTTAACTTACACTATCTTAAGTCCTCGTATTGTCGTTCCCTTATCAAATCGTTGTCCACGACGGGATAAAATATATCGTGGAAATTTCACCAGTACCGTGAGGTAGCGAAATATTAAATTTATTAGTCGATTTATTGCAGCAGTTACGTCATTTTATCCAGTTTCTACGTTTCCGTAAATATATTAATACAGTTTTTCAATATTTTCATTGCATAAATATACTATTTATATAGAAATGAATTATTAACCACAATATTTTATTGTTTGTGTCATTTATTAGCGTACTTGAATGAATCAATATTTTTATTGTCTTATTTCAATTTATATATAATATTCAATTTTATTCGGACTATTTCCGTATTTTTAATACACATAAACTTTTGATTAAAATTTGTTTTTAAATGTGATGCCCCCTGCCTCTAATAATAAACAATTAAATTTTATCAAATAAAGGGAAAAAAGGGTTTATCATATTGCGTATATAAAATCGACGAAAACTGGATATAACGCAGAGCAGTGCAATTATACGATTTTGCTAACGTTGATAAAAAATAAAAAAAATAAAAAAGTGCGCGAGGAAATTAAACTCTCTGTTATGTAACGGTCCTCGATTCCTTTTCCAATAACGAAAATTTCACTAATATAATCCTTAATAGAGGGAGCAGTTTATAAAATACAATCCTCGAATATGACATTTTTATCCGGGACGTGTATCTCATAGTTACACGTACTTATGTAATAATATACATAAACGTATATATATATACACATATATGTGTGTATGTATAAAAAAGCTGAGCAAGAAACAAAATACAGCGATAAGATACGAGGGTAAAATGAAGAATAAGGTAAATTGTCGACGTATTGGTATGTCTTGGGATCAGAATTTATGCCCGGGAGCACGTTTTTATTTTATTTTCTTTTTACAATATTAAACGTTGAATATTAAAATCTTAACAATAGTAGTGGATATTATGCGAAAAGCGTAACGTCGAAATGCGAATATATATGAACAAACACGCGCTAAATTTATTTGAATTTATGTATTTATTAGTTTTTGATTTTTTTTTTCCATAAAAAAATTAATATTTTTTTATTTAATTTTTTTTTCTTTTAATAAAAAAAAAAAAAAAAAAAAAAAAAAAAATATTTCTATTTTCTTAGAAAAACATATTGGCTTTTTCAATAAATGTGTATCAAAGTTTTCTTCGATGAAAAATTTTATTGTTTAAAATTTACCGGCTTCACGAGTAATTTCATCTTTCTTATTTTCTTCCGTATACTCTTGAAACAGCAAAGTAAAACGGAAAAGCGAAAAAGCTCGAACGCGGTGTATAGTTTACGATTAGTGAAAAGTTGGAAGCTTTTAAACCGCTTCCTCCTTTGTTATTGTTAACGAAATCTCTTTCTCTCTGAAAGCTTTGCAACACGTTGTGGTAATGTCGCAGACGCGTATAATTAGTATTGGAAAAGAATTAGCGAGGAAAAAAAAAACGAAAAGTGTAAACAATATAACTTTGAAGTCGAGAAATATATTTTCATACGTTTATAAATACTCACGTAAATTATAGAAATTTGACCATCCAGTTAATGCTCAGTTTTGCGTTGCAACGAAAAAGAATTCGATAATAATAATCGGCAAACTTTATTCGCCGCTGTGTCACGAACAATTTGTTAAATCGCTCATCAATTTGCATGACGCGCGTACACGTACACTTTTGCGGTTATTTCCGTTTTAATTATCGCACTTTGTAAATCTTTCTCTCTCTTTCTTTTTCATTGGCGTTTCTCTTTCTCTCTCTCTTTTGACGGCAGCTTTCATTTCACGTAGAAATTTTCGAAGCATCCTCGATAACATTTTCAATCGACATTGAAAACAATTTAAACTTGACTTGATTTTTTCTTTCTTTTTTTTTGTTTTTTTTTTTTTTTTTAACAAACAAACGTTCACGTATTCGTTATTTAAAAATTAAAAAAAAAAAAAGCTCAACTTGCAGCAACCGAGAGAACGCGAGAGGACAAAACGAGAGTACCGAGTCTTTCTCTGTCTCGACCTTACGGTTGAACGGAAACACGAAGACTGACACGGCTCGTAGGTTTGCAACAGCTGTGTTATAGCCGGGGCCAGACAAGCGCCTCCGCCTAATGGCAGGTGAACTCGTTATTTACGTTATGTTACATCCGAACTCTAACGTAACCGAACTAACGAGTGTGTATATACATAATAACGTATTAAGAGAGAGAGAGAGAGAGAGAGAGAGAGAGAGAGAGAGAGAGAGAGACTCCGTATACGTATAAATATATTTTATGCGAGGAAACTCATGCCCTCTTGTCTCATTGATGTCACCGTGAGAAATTTTACAATGGGAGAGAGTCTCCTCCCTGCCTGATATGCCTACTTTTTATTTATTTTTATGTATATCTTGAGTATGCAATTGGATCAAATTTTATTTCGTGAATTGTCAAACGCTTTTTTATTTTACGTTGACAATTTAAACGTTAAATAATTGTAAAAGATTTAACGCAGTTTAACAAAAAAAACTTTTTTTTTTTTTTTATAAATAAAAAATTATAAATTCTTATTCAAATATTATCTTTTTTGCTTGTAAAAAAGCCAAAGTATCCTATATCGTTTTGATTCACAAATTAAAGATTTTTCTCGACCTTTTGTAATAGCGGAAAATTTTCTTTTTAAAAAAAAAAAAAAAAAAAAAAAAAAACCACATTTTTCCCCCAACGCTTTTAACTCTTCTTTCCTCGATACGATTAACATAAAATAAATTTTTACAAAGGATAAATTAAAATTTTTCGTAAAGTTTATATCGCGAGCATCGCGATTAAAAATGAGAGCGAAAAATAAACGGATTTCAATCCGGTATACAGAAAAAAGATGGAAAGAAACGAAGGTTAATAAAAAAAGAAAAAAAAAAAAAAAAAAAAGAAAAGGAAGAATGTTAAAAAAGAGCGGTGCACGCCCCAAGAATATAACCGAGCGAGCTGAGAGAGAAACCCGAGACTCGCGATATAGTTTACACTCGGTAACGTGTGCGAGTGTGTAAGTGTGTGCGCGAGCGCGCGCGTTACAAACAGGTAAAGGTCCGAGGGTTAGAAAAAGAGAGCTCGAAACGAAGACGACGACTACTACGAGCAGCTTGGAACAAAGAGCACCTGCTCGTGTATGTATTTGTGAGTCTACCGGGTGCTCTAAAACGTTTCCACATTTCTTCCGTTTTCTATCCCCTCTACGTATTTTCTCTTTCTCTCTTTTTCCGCAACCTTATGCCACATAAATATACTCTCGACTCGGTCGCGTGTTCTCGACCATTTTATTTATTTTTTTTTTCTTATTCGTCTTTTTCGTGTTTTATCTCCTTTTTGTCGACGTTATATACCTACCGCGACGCTTGTTTATAAGAGTACGTGGATCTTTAGCGATTGGAAAAAAAAAATATATATATATATATATATATATATATATCGTTATCGATTACTTTTTTCACCTGAAAGCCCGATTATTTATTTTTAATTTTTTATACGCGAATAAACGATCGGTCAAGTTGATATCGTTATCGAGATTAATAACGTACGATTGGCGGATTAGAAAAGTGTTTTCAATTTTTTTTTTTTTTTTTATAACAAGGATAAATGAGTGGTCGAAACGTTAATAGTAATGATATTTCGCGACACCCGTTGGATTAGGTGGCAAGACAGGTGTATCCTCGTTTCCGGGGTTTATCTTCTCTCCTTTTCTCGAAGACAGGAAGACAGGAAGAAGGGCCGAAGACGAGCGTTTTACATAAGAGGAATAAAATGTAAAAAGAACGACGACCCTCCTTTTTTAAAGAGTCTTTCAGCCGCCAGACTGAAAGGAAAGCTTTAAGTATTGCATAAACTATACTATGCACGTAGATGCATAAAACCGATAAAACCTATATATATATATATATATATATATATATATATATATATATATATATATATATATACACGCGTAAAAATAATTAAACTTTATGCTTTGATTAAAGTTTGACGGTTTGATTGTCATATTATGCGCGCGCGTCGGCTCTTTCAATTATGCGAAGACAATTTTCCTGGAGCCTTTCCGTTATTAATTACACGGGGTAAATAATTAAAATGGCGTCCGAGACGCGACGAAAATCTCTCGAGCTTTGCGCATTAACATTTTTATCGAGGAAAAGGAGGAAAGAGAGGAAGGGAGAAGAAGGGAGAAAACGTCGTTGAAAATATCGTTACTCCTCGGAAACTCGTTTCTTTTATTTTGTTTCGATACAACAACTGAGAAATGTCGATGAACGCGGTAAATATCGAAAGCGGATCGAAAAAGAAAAGAAAAAAAAATTTTTATATATATATACATATATATATATATATATATATATATCAATCGCTCTCGGGGTGGATTTATACTCGCGAGAGAATCTAACGCAAGGCGCGCGTATAATTAAGACGAGATGAAACAGCATAATTGACGAGGGCGGGATAGAAGCAATGGTAACGCGACGCGCGCGCGTATGTGTGTGTGTATGCATACGCTGGTATGTCGGATATATGCGCGCGGCATTATCGATGCATAATTATTCATAGCCGTCGCAACACTTACACATACGCGCACGCGTTGCGTCTCTGCGCTTCGCTTCCTCTCTTGCGCAATTAATGTCTTCGTTTAAGTTCTCCTTCCCCCTCCTCTCCCCATTTCGTTTCGATTCACATTAAACGTCGCTCCCTACACACCTCTGCGACCGTTTGTGTACTTTAACCCGACTTGGATTAAACCGACGCGTAAGAAACTTTCGCTCCTTCGTTTTTTTTCCCCTTTTTCTAAAATTAAAAAAAAAAAAAAAAAAAAAAAAAATTAAATGCTTACATACGCGCGCTTATTAAAAATTAATGAAGATTTTTTAATTATAATTGCTTACTCGCGCATTGTGCTTAAATACTTACGCCGAGAATATAACAACGGCCGTTATTTTTTTATTTCTTAGAGCTTAATTTTAACAGAGCAAGTTTCGTGTAATTCTGCAAATATGCCGTGGCCTTAATTATAAAAATAATGGTGACGATTTATTTGAGCTTAAAGTAAACATAAAAATGAAAGATATAAATGAAAATAAAATTTGGTAAAATTTACCCAACACACAACGCACGTTCGCTGTATGCATCGACATTGCTTGTGAATGTGTAACAACGCTTAACCAATAAATAAGCGCATAAATAAAGAGAAAGTAACGATTTGTTTTCATTAAATAATAGAGTGAGTCTAGTGAATATAGGCCACTTACGTAACACGCACGCACAAACGCATACACACACACACACACACACACAAACCCGCCGCATATAGAATTTCATTCGATTCGAATTATAACCAATGGTTCTTATTTACTTTTTATTAAAAAAAAATAAAAGAGAGAGAGAGAGAGAGAATATTTTAGCGACTTACGAGAGCTATTCACTTGCGAGGTATTATAAAATTAATGAAACGACGGTTTTATAATTATGATTTTGACAGCAGCGTATTTTCTTCCGCTAACGCGTTAAATATGTATAAATAATCGCGAAAATTAACGCGTTGCGTTTAAAGGATGAAGCAATTTGAATATAAAGCGACTGATTTTTTTTTTTTTTTTTTTTTTTTTTTTTTTTTTTTTTTTTTTTTTTTGTTAACCGATATAATTAAGGCTTCTGTTTGAGTTTGATAAAATGTAAATAAAATATCAAGTCTTTATCAGCTATCGCATATAAATTTGAAATTTATTTTAAAAAATACGTTTTTAAAATCGAGAAAGAAAACATTGTTTCGCAAATAACGATAATGAAAAAATAAAAAAAGTAAATTCATTTCGCATTCACGAAAATCTAACTTTCGCCATGTACTGAATCAGATTACGGAACGAGCGTTTTAATGATGTGAAGGATAATTAAATAGCCAGTTAAACAATTCCGAGTGACGTTCTAATTAAAATGGGAAGGGGACGAGTAGCTACAACGTTGACTCAAGTTTAAAAGTAACAGCGGGTGTTTAATTTAAAGATTTAACCCTCCTTTCCTTCCTTTTATTTTCAGCTATAATTGAGTTTGATCATTAAAACGATTTCCGCAATAATCGTTTCGAATTCCGCTTCTTTAACGCCATGGAATGTAAACTAAAATCTGTTACTACATCCATTTCACATTTATCACTGTATATCGTTTTTATTATCAGGTAAACGGAAATAAAAGTAAAGGACGAATGTATACTTATATAAATTCTAACGCGTCGCGCGTCTGGTTGAAATAAACCGTATAGATACAGCGACATAACCGAGCGTAAACGACGATTAAAACCATCGGCGCGCGAATATGCAATTCCCTTGAGGTCCGAAAATTCCATGCACACAAGAGTGTACATAACTATATAATCTCGGCGTAAAGCCGTGGTACTTATGTACGAAAATGGTATTTCCGTAAGTCGGCTTCTTTAACTATGTACGTGTATATACATATATACACAGATCTCCGGATAGTCTCTCGAAAATCTCTTAGGTGGCTGGTAACAATGCCGGAAAGTGAACTTCGCGTGTATATGTGTGTCTGTGTATGTGTCTGTGTGTGTGTGTGTGTGTGTGTGTGTGTGTGTGTGTGTGTGTACATAAACTCTCTTGCTCTCGTTTTATGGGCACTTTAATGCTTGTACATGTACACACATACACGCATACTATATACATAAATAAACAGATGCTTATTTCACGGGAGTTTGGGTAAGTATTTCACACCGACGCGCGGGTATTTGCTTCGCGCGGATCTAGACGCTTTCTATTCGGTTACTGAAAGTCGCGTTGTACTTTTATACGAGTCGAATTTATGAATTTTTAAATGGCACGGTTGATAAACTCAGCTGGCTACGATACAAATGCCCGATTGTTCATTAATATTCACGGGTTCGCGATTATTTCCGAGAATTTTAACCGTTGATTTATTGTTGAAATAATTAATCATGGATGTATAATGAAACTTTATTCTTTCCCTATCTCTATATATCGTTGTATAGTTTTGCATTCAAATTTCTGCCCACATTAACTAGACTCATCCAATCGCGTGTAAATTATAATTATTTTACAAATTACGCGATTCATTTCATAAATTTCATTCGAAAGTAAAAATTTTCGAAAAATTATCGCGATTCAAAAATATAAAACTCCTATCTCGTCTCTCCGTTTTCGATATGAAACTTAAATTAAAAAGAAAAGAAAAAGATAAAGAATAAAAGCGAAAGAATGCAACAAACCTAAGCACGTGGTGGTCTTCCATGCGTGGCGTTGTAACATATATGCCTTTTTGCGCTCCGTGGTGGAAAAGAATAAAAACAAAAAACCAAAAAAAAAAAAAAAAAAAAAAAAAAAAACGAACGGCGAATAACAAATAAAAAAAAAAAAAAAAAATTCTTGCCAGATCCAAAACAAAACGACGTAAAGACGAAAAAAAAACGACAAAAAAAAAAAAAATTAATGCGCGCGAAAGATAGAAAGAGAGAGAGAGAGAGAGA
>OX465096.1:71271840-71289340 GCA_949987625.1 Chalcis sispes
ATATACATTAAAAAAAAATATATATATATATATAGTCTAGAGTGGAAGAAGGACAAAAAGAATTTGCGCAAAATGTTCTATTGAAAAAGTTATCGCGGTCTGCTGCGAGAGACTATGTTTAAAAAAAAAATATAGGTAAGTGTGCGTGTATATATATTATAACTCATATGCACGGAGACGCATATAAAGTCTCAAGTACGGAGAGCACAGAACATACGGCAATATAAAAGTCATTGAAACGTCAACAATCGACATCCACTCGACCGAAATCGTACTTTTAAACGCGTCCTCTCTTCTATAAATAAATCTTGAAAAACGAGAATGAAAAAAAAAGAGGAAAAAAAAAAAAAAAAATTGAAAAAAAAATTGAAAAAAAAAGAATAAACGCAAGACAACGCCGACGACGGCGCATTGTATATATCAAACGCGCGCTCTTCGGAAAAAGTGAAAAGATGGAAAAATAAAGGAGAATTGGATAGAGAAAGAGAGGAAAAAAAGATGAGGGAGAGAGTGAGAGAGAATAAAAAAAACGAGAGGCGCGGCACGTCGCGTCGACTACTTCCATTAGACCTTTGTCGACTCGTTATCGACATGTAAACATATATATATGTATATATACATCTCGAACTAGCTGTTTCTTTTTCATTTTTTCTTTTCGTGTTTTTTTTTTTTTTTTTTTTTTTAAAGCTAGCTCCATTTACAAATTAAACCTAGCAGGCTTTTCCTCTTCTCTCGTCTCGATATAAGCAGCCACTTGCCCTTCTGAATTTAATGAACGCGGAATTTTGATTAAAGGAGAGGAAGAGAGAGAGGAAGAGAAAGAGAGAGAGAGAGAGTTATGGTTAGAAGGAGGAAGGGAGAATTTACCTTTCCCAAGAGAGCCGCCGGGGAATGTCATCGCTGGGGGTGAAGCTCGGCCGTTGGTTGAGGAGACGCGCGAGCCTCGTTAGGGGCTGCGAGCTCCCGATGCTCGAGGTGCTCAATCGGCCCGCGGCCCCTCGACCCGATTCCTTACCTCCGCTCGATTCCCGATAGCTTGGCCCCGTGTCCGAGACCCGTCGCTCGCCTAAACATTCCAAAGTATATTATATATATATATATATACGTAGGTGTGTGTGTGTGTCTGCTTGATACGACATACGTGTACACATGTGCAGTGTAATTCGCATCTGAGAAATAACTTGAGATTATTATTATTATTATTTAACTTCCTCGTTGATATATTTCTTATCCAGCGAAATAAAATTCGTAAAGCATAAATCTAATTGGTCGAATAAGTGGGTAAAAAGTTTCGATCAAAGTTTTCCCAACGACGACGGCGGCTAAAAAAGAATACGAGATTCGGCGAAGAAGACGCGCGCGTCTCGACAAACTCGGAGCGCATCTACTTAAAAATTTATAGAAACGTACGAGTATGCACAAATACGGGACAAGGGGGAGAAGATGGCGAATCTGTTTACTCGCGGAATTTCATTGCGTGTGTACCTTTGATACACATACAACCTCCTTTTTATCTTTCACAAGGTTAATTTTATTTTATTGTTTTAGTCAAGGACACGTCGCTCGTGTATTTTTAACCCTTTCTTTTTCTATTTTTAAAATTTTACAAAGTCGCAGGTTTGGTTAACTTTGTAATAATGAGAGAGAAAGAGAGAGAGAGGGAGAGAGAGTGATGGGACGCGATGTATTATTGATACTCGCTGGATATATCACAACGCATCCTTGATTAAACAAACACGCGATATTTAAGCATTGTTTACCGCTCGAAACGTTTATTTTATTTTTTTCTTTTTCCGTTATTTTCATAGCCAAACTTTGTATACGATATCTATTTATCTTCGGTTCTTTCATCCGTTTTTAATCAAGTTAATAGAACGAGGAGGATGAGAAAGAATTTTTTTTTCTTAATTATTAATGTTCCGATGATTTGCTGATCTTATAACACGGAAAGGTAATAGCGGTACACAAGTGTATCCTATTGCAGCTCGGTAACAACATATTTGCTAACTCGTTTTACTACTTGAGAGAGCTAACACACACACACACACATAAATACATACACACATTCTCATGCACACCTCGACTTACTCGCAAGCTGGAGCGAGATCCGGGAGAATTAAAGCTTTCGGTTATCGTGTACGTTAATGTTCTATAATCAATAATTTTGTAATGTCTTCCAGAAAGGAGGATTGCTCTCTTATTGTTGTAAAATTTCATTAAAATCTTAATTTTATAATTTATTCACTCGTTGGCTCGTTTACAAATTTCGAGTATATTATTAACGAGCTTTTATTGAATAAGGAATGAAAGCCAATTAAAAAGCGAAAAACTTTATTTGTATTGTAAGTAACGAGTACGCGACAATAATATCGTAACATTACGTGGCAGTAATCCTTGAAATGGAAAGTTGGATGCTTTAAAAAAAAAAAAAGAAAAAAAAAAACAAGCCCGACTACGTATAAGCTAAGCCAAAACAAATCTACGCTGGACTGAAACATTCTTTCCTTCTCCCCGAAATTGTGCATACACGTGCATCGATGAAGCTTTACATAACACGCATCTATATATACACACATACACGCTATATCTACAAAATAGCAAGTGAGTGAGTGAGAGAGAGAGAGAGAGAGAGAGAGAGAGAGAGAGAGAGAGAGAGAAAGAGAGCGTGCGGGTCCATAAATTTCAAATGCAAAGTAGAAAGGGCTTGCTCGCATGCATACATGCATGAATGAGGAAAGAGGGAGGGAAAGAGAGAGAGAGAGAGAGTGAGTGAGGGAGGGAGGGAGTAAGTGAGAGGGCAAAGAGTCTGTTATACTCACCTATCGTGTCATCGGTGAAGGATATCCGCGGGGCCAGAAGTTTGCTGCAGTAAGATACGCCGCTGTCCCGCTTGCCGAGGTGAGGACCGTTCGATCCGTAAGACGGTATCGCAGCTACACCCGGTCGCGATTCTATAACCATTGTTACACTTTTATCTTCCAATTCTTTTTCATTCGTTTTTTCTTTTTACTTATTATTATTTATTATTTTATTCGTTTTTTTTTTTTTTTTTTTTTTTTTTCTTTTTTCTTTTTTATGTATGATAAAATTTATACGAATAAATATTACGAATAATATTGTACTATTGTAATATTGTAATATTGTAAGCATCTGCATATAAAATAATGAAAATGCCATTTCTTTTGAAAATAAATTCTAATGGAAAAGTAGACTCGCTTTTAGAATTTATTTTACATTTTTTTTTTTTTTTTTTTTTTTTTTTTTTTTTGCTATAAGTAAAATTCTTATTTGGAACACAATGTGTACTACAAGAAAATAGGACGTAAATGTAAGTAGCGTAAAAAGTAAATCCGAACTTTGCGTTTTAATCTATTTTAAGCCAGTCTGAAATATCTTTTAAACGTAATACTTGCACAGTGCTTTTTGTCATTTTCATCAAATCGGATATTCCCGTTGAAAAATTATATTTTTTCCTCTTTCTTATATACATCATCGTTTAAATATTTGTAAAACAAGACTTTCTTATGCAATAACGATTTAAAAATCCTCGACTCTCAACACAATTTCTTGTTAAGGATCTTGTATATCTTGGATCTTGAATATGTATATATATATATATATATATATATATATGTGTGTTCATATACGCGAATCTTGCAATATGCATATATATATATATGTACATATACGCGAATACAGAAGGAGACGCGAGAGTAACGAAACAATGGAAGCTACTCACGCGCGTAACGAGCGTCGATCTGCGCCTGGAGAATGTTGAGTCCGGGTGCCACGATGGCCGGTAAGGTTCTCGAGCGTAGGAGCGGCGCCGGTCTTCCTCCAGCCGCTCGCGGTGGAGCTCGCAGCTCTTGTTTGTTGCATTCTGTTGC
Organism: Chalcis sispes; assembly: GCA_949987625.1. NCBI lineage: Eukaryota > Metazoa > Arthropoda > Insecta > Hymenoptera > Chalcididae > Chalcis > Chalcis sispes. Next base: position 71,275,728 of record OX465096.1, read on the forward strand.
CGGTGCGCTGAAATTTTTTTTCAACAAATTTTTATAACTATTTTTTTATATATATATATATATATATATATATATTTTTTTTTTTTGTATTCTCTTTGCTTTTTTTCCCCGTTAAAATATTCACCCGCAGCGTTAAAAAAAAGAAAAAAAAAAAAAAATTAAAAAATAAAAAAAAAAAAAAAACGTTTCTTTGCTTTTCGACGGTTGGCTTTGAATAGATTAAGGAGCGAGAAAAGAGCCGTTGATATAAAAGCTTTTTTTCCAGTCTGCGATAAGAGAGTTTAAAGTTGAAAGTAAGAAAGGGAGTTACTTAAGACACGATTCCGCGTAATTTCGAAGATAAAAAGCTAAGGTAAAGAAAGTGTTGATTGGAAGAGTGAGAAATAGGCTTATTATTACCTTAACCGTATGCTAGATTACGAATGGATATATATAGGAATGCTCGTCGCATGTCGAAAGCCAATATATTTTTTTTTCTTCTCTTTAGGCGCCGTCGCTTTTTTTCGATTTCATCGTTAATTTCACGATTTGCGAGCCATTTTCGCAAGTGTATACAGCGTATGTATACGTACGTGTATCAATCAAACTCTTTCTCAGTAAAGTCCGCCAGAGAGAATATTCATGAAATTGATTTATTCATGCCGTCTTGTTTTATGCGGTTGTCGTTTCGCTAGCGATAAAATTGAAAATTTTCACAGCGTATGTATGCCGTATGCGATTAGCTAGTTTTTAATTAAAAAAAAAAAAAAAAAAAAAGAAACAAAAAACAAAAAAAAAAAAAAACGTCCCGCGTCGTTAGCTTGCAACGTTGTAAATTCGTTGAAATCACTTTTGGAAAAGAGCAAATACGTCTTTACGCGCATTTAAACCAACGACGATTCGGGTGTATATATATATATTTATATATTTGTTCTCGTGAAACGGCGCAGTTTCTAAAGTTTCCTCTTTGTGAAACGTTTTCGTTCTTAACGTATATATAAACGATGTAACATAACCTCAAGACAAACATTCAGATTTTCGTAAACTTTCGAGGATCTTCCAAATATTTTCTCTTTCTCGTGCTTTTTCTACCTTGTTCAGGTGCATCTTTATATTTGTCAAATATATATATACATATATATAACAAAATATTCGAGATTTCGTAGCTCGGGTCAATTCGCTATTCACGAGCGCGCGTGAAATCGATAAGAGCGCAAAAGTTTTTTGGCGAAAAGTCAAGTATGACGAATTTATGGACGACGCGATTCTCGTCTTAGCCGCGCGAGATTCATTTTTCAGATGGCAAAGACTTCGTCCGGCTTGAAAAATCGTAGACGTTGAAAAACTTTGAAAAAATATTTCCAATTGTAATTCTAGCGGTATAAAAAAGTCATTTCGAATCGGAATTCGATGTCTATCCATTGGAATTACAATATTTTCCATTATCGATGGAAATATGAGATTTTGTTATTACCTGGAAATGTTTAAACTCTCTCGTTCATTTTTTTTCTTTTTCTCTTTTTTAATAATCGGTCGTTGCATACCGAAAACGTTAATCATATCCGAGCCTTAGCGAAAACTTTTTTATTTTTATTAAATGTAATGCTTCGACAAGTTACTCGCAAAAAGCAAGACGCGTATTATGTGCAAGGTACGACAAAAAAAAGCGATCCTTTTTTTTTTTTCTTCTAGAAAATAAAAGAAATAAAAAATAAATGCATCATTGTCAAGCTGTTTTTTTTTTTTCTCTCATAAAATACATATTTTTATAACTTCGCAGTTCGTTATTCAACTGTTTTATATAATAGAATATTCTACAAGTGTCTGGGACGTAACTGGAAAATCTTTCAGCTTGTCGGTTCATTATAAAAAATATTTCGAAAGGTTGAAGGACGAAAACCCAGTTATCTTTTCGATCCTCTTGATCGAGAAAACTATAATTCAATATTTACGACGATCGGACACGTTGCAGACTTTCTTACGTTATAGATAGAAAATACAAAATTTTCCTTGAATTTAGGTTAAGGAGAATTGATCGAACGGTGGGCTTTGGCTTTTTGGACATGAGTCGATTTGCGTCGAATCCTCGTTTACAAAAGTCAAATTTAATACGAGTAAAATAATACGCGGTAATATTTTATTTTAAATTTAAAAAATTATCGAAGAATTAATTCAAAGCTTCGATCGATATTTCAAATTATTGTAATTGTCAATTTTTTCGTAAAGCGCTATTTTATTTTATAATCAAAACATAGCTTTTTCCCCGACGTAAGTCTCTCTACCGTTATCGTTTATTTTCATCTCCCGAGTATTTTCTCAGCGTCGAATCCAAAGAGATTTTAATTGCTCGCGACATGTACCACTACAAAATTTCGAGATAAAGTTGTGCACAAATGTGTACATAAATGGTATATATAGTGTATATATATATATATATATATGTACGCGCGCGCTCGAATATATCATGTGCATATTAGTTTAAGTTCATGATTGAAGTGCAGATGTAAGTTGTATGCATTCGCGCAATTTAGCTCTTAGCTTCGGAATATTCCGAACTGCGTATGCTCTCTCTCTCTCTCTCTCTCTCTCTCTTTCATTCTCGCGGAGCGAAAGTTGCATAAAGTTTGAGAATATTATCAAACAGCCGAGACTATTGCGGAGCATTATAAAACATAATAAGTTCGGCCGGTAGTTTTTGATAAGCCATTATCCTCGATATTCCGCCGATGCTCGCCACGTCAAGGCAAGTACATCGCAGAGAATTGTTTCGAAGCATCGTAAACTTAACTCCCTCTTTCTCGTTCAACGTAACCAAATACGTTTTAGTACATCCTTAAGGTAACTTTATTCTCTCTTTCTTTTTTTAGCTAGAATCAAGAATTAATTGTGCTTTAAGCCATTGTTGTTATCTTTCGCCTTCTTACGTAATAATAATCGTTAAAACCGAGTTTACGTACACATACCTTGATAATGTGTAAAGGTTGTTCTTTTTTTTTTTTTTTTTTTTTTTTTTCTTTTTACCGAATTAACGAGACACTAGTTAACTTATAATACAATATTTATTCGTCATAAAAATTAAGGTATACAATAAAGTTTTAGGTTCGGTCAAGCACAAATGGCAGTGGCACAACAGTCGGGATAAATCTTGCTGACGTCCATGGGCTCTTCTCCTTGGTATTTCTGTCCTTTCTTGCAGCTTGGGATTCGGCAGCTGCAAAAAGAAAAGAAATAAAAAAAAAAAAATGAACGAGGAACGTTCGATCGATTACATGTGTAAACGAGTCATTTTGCGCTTTCGCGTATATAATTGCATAATTATAGCCGACGAAGCGCGAACGAAAAAAAAAAAAAAGCAACAACAACAACAACAAGTCCACAAGTTCGAATGCGTATTTTCGTTCAAACGAGTACGACAGGAGAGATGCAAATTTTTGTTCGAACCTCGTTGCGCGCGAACAAATTGATTACGCAAACTCGTTGATTGATCGAAATTCAATCGTCGATTGGAGCATTTGTTATTGTTAAATTTTTTTCTTCGTTATTTTTTAACTATTATTAAACCATTTCTTTTTTATCTTTTTTTTTTTTTTTTTTTTTTTTTAGTTTTATCGTTTGTTAATAAATCGAGGATAATACTTACGAGTTGGCAGACATCTCGTTGAATTGCATCGTCTTGTTTTTGAAGTTAAAACATTTAACGTGAATGCATGACTCCTTGTCAAAGAGATTTTGAGTCTGTTCGTCGCAGCCCTCTAAAATTAACCGTTAGAGCATTAGAATTTTGACGCTTTCGAGATTAATGAAAGGAAGAGTTTTCAAGGTAATTTGCGAATTTGTTTTAACGCTCACCGTATATATATATATATATATATATATATATACATATATACGCAAACTTTTTTACCTTCCCTTAATTTTCGCAAACTATACAGAATTAAACTTCCGCTGTATGTGTATACACCCATGCCAGTTTCGAAATTATCTTTGCTTAATCGTTATTAATACTTGATAATTTCTCTATTAACAGCGTATTTACTATTCATAAGCGCTCGTTCGTTTGTACTTTCATCGCTCGTTTATGATACAAGGCATTATACCATTATTCATCGTAGCTCACGGTATTCTTATATCGCGTGTACGATAAATTATTAAATTGAATTTTAAAAAATAACGGACGAAAAAAAAATATTAATACTCGTTAAATACTCGTTGCTTTGTAGAGAGGGAGTGAATTTTTCTTTTTTATCTCGTTTTAAATTTTATCCTGGTGAGTTGTATTAACCGCGAGAGTGAGCGAGCGAGAGAGAGAGAGAGAGAGAGAGAGAGAGAGTGAGTTTCTTTCAAATTAGCGACGAAAAAAAAAAAAAAAAAAATTTGAAACGCGAAATAAGAAAGAGAGGAAGTACGAAGAAAAAAAAATCGCTATGAACGAAATTAGATGGTTAAACGTCGAAAGAGCAGCGAATAGCTATATAGAGTAAGGAAGAAACGGAGGAAAGGAAAAAGTTCAATTTCACTGAGCGACGCGAGTAAGAACGACAGCGGTATGGTCTGAGAAAATCAAGCGGAAAAAGGTGAAATAAAAGAGAGAAAGAAAGAGAAAAATCGAAGGAAATGGAAAAAAAAAAAAGAAAAAACTTTACCAAACAGCACCACTTGAGTGGAAAAACCGACGAGGCAAAGAACAACGAATACTCCCAGGTATTTCATGGTTTACTATCTCGTGCTTTCGAGGGAGGATAATAAAAGAAAAGGGATGCGAGCGAGTGTCAAGAAGTGTTGTTGCGTTTAACGAATCGCTGCTACAACTGATGCTACGACGAGCTCGCGATCGACCTTTTATACCCGCGTATTTTTCTTATCTTAACCTGTAAAACAAAAGATCTATCTGCCAATCGTCTCGATGCTCGTTGTATTTTTATGCGTATGAATTTTATACGGTTGCGCTTTTAATCGAGCTGTAATAAAGAGAACGCTGGGATGATAGGCACTGCGAAATTAACCGAGCGACGAATAATCAAACGCATAATTTGCATAACAGCTGTTACCTCCGTTCGCCGAAAATTTATTACTCGCGAACGACTTGCGGCATATCTTGATCTCTCTCTCTCTCTCTCTTTCTTTTTTCCTTTCATCCGACGATTTTGCTGGTTCGCAGCTTTTGATTATACATCGCATGTCCGTTTAAATATGTATAATGACTTTTCTCGAATTTGCACTTTATGGAAATTGCCGATGATTTATCGCTTTCTATCGTATACTTGAATTTTAAAATCAATGCGTCGTCGTTCGTCATCGATTTTTCATTCTTCGATGATTTCTTTCTTTAGGTTATCGTTTCTCTGTACGAACCCTTGCGAACGCGTGCAAATTAATTTAAAAAAAAAAAAAAAAAAAAAAAAAATGCAAATTTCTTGTCTATTTATTTTTAGCCCTTTAAAAAATATTTTTAAAAAATTACCGCAACGTTACCTTTAAATACTTTTAGAAAAACAAGACATCGATCGTGTGATTAAAGCTTACGCAATCACCTAAAAACCAACACACTGAAATATTAATAGTTTTATTTTATTTTATTTTATTTTATTTTATTTTTTTCACTCGCATTATCGTTATTGCCGGTATACGTAATCTTCTTGCAAATATATATATGTATATATGTATATATATATATATATATATATATATATATATATATATATATATATATATATATATATATATATATATATATATATATATATATATATATATATATATATATATCAATGCTAAGTACGTAAACTTTTAATGATTTTATTACAGCTTATAAATAATATTACATAACTAAATGACGTAACCCGCATTAGAGTCGTTATGCTCGTAATAAATTTTATCATTATGTTAAAGATGGATAAAAAAATTCACAAAAGAGAAATACCGAAACGCGTGGAATTATCCATTGAAATTTCCGTGACGAATTTTGCGGTGGATTGCTTTCTACGGACAAAATGCGACGACGATTATACGAGGAACCAAGTCACCTACAAAGTGTGTATGAAATCGTACGCGTGAACGCCCGGGCACGTATATGTGCGTCTATATATCTATGGAAGGTAAATGTGCTCTCCGTGCCGTGAAAATTTATGCAGTTTCCTTCCTACCACCGTTTATTACGACGAGTTAAGGATCTTACGCTTTTGTAGATATTACAAGAACGTAATTATTTTATTTTTGAAACTTGGTGCAGAGTTGCATGCGACTTGCATTACGGTAATTAAATGAACCTCCTTTTTAGTTTTATTCGCTCTAATTCGCTTCTTTTTTTTTTTTTTTTTTTTTTTTTTTTTTTTTTTTTTTTTTTTAAGAATTTTTTTGGCACGTCCTTGTTATTTTTTCGAAAAGACTAAAATAAATTTAATTAAAAGGTAATTTGATAGCACTATAGTTTACCAAAATTAAAATTTTCAAATTCCCTTTTTCCTCGGTCGGTAAATTTTATGGTTTATTTAATTTATAAAATTTTCAATTTTCCACAATTTTCTTTTGCATGAAAAAAAAAAACAAAAAAAATACAAACATTTTGATTTTCCATTCTCAAATTGATTATTTCTACAATAAAATTAAATATTTTATCAACGTAAATAATATGTGCGTGTATTTATATAAAAAGGATTTATTTATATAATAAATGATAAATTCAATTTATTTATCGTGTATCATAATATTTATTTACATTTGATATAAAAAGCAAATGATACCATATTTGCTAAATGAAACCTCATTTACACAGCGAAATGTGAGTAGATAAAATAAAAGGAAAAGAAGAAGAAATTAAAAATTTTTCCTACGGCGATGACATCGTTTTTATTTATTTTTTTTTTTTTTCTTTTCACTTACGATGATAATATTCATCAATATACATTAACGAATGATTCGATGAACACGTGATTTAATTAGTGGAGAATCATGAACTTTCCTTTCTCTCCTCTGGTAGCGTAAAAAAGCATAAGCATACAAAGGAGTACTTTAGAAAATAAAGCGCTCGTATTGCGCCCTAGAATTCTTCGATATCGACTACTCGTTAATTGATAAACCAGCCTGGAGTGTATAGTTTCTTTTCCTTTTTTTTTTTTTGCGAATTCGTCGACCGGCGTTTGAAAAACGCACTCAGACTGTCTATTGTTTCGTTCTTTTTTCTTTTCTTTTTTTTTCTCTTCGGTACTTATTGTTATTTAAAATTTCGGAATGAATAATCATGTGTGAATAAGAAATGTACTAATTATTTGCTGACGAATTAATACATCGTCTTGCATGGGTGCGTCAAAAAAAAAAAAAAAAAAATATCAAGCGAGAAAAACAATGAAACGACGCGTTGATAAGAATATGGTAACATGTATATTAAAACCCAAGCGAATCAGGAAAAAATGCCATTCGAGATCGAACTCTTATCGAGAACAGTTAGAAAGGTAGCTTTCTAAGGCAAACATTTTAATATAAAATAATTCAGATTTATTCCATCGGCAGTGGCTGCCGATGCGGGCCCCGGTGAGATAAGAAAACGTTAAATTCAATTTTTAAATTTGTTGAATTCGATAATTTTTTTGCTTTAAATTTTAAAGTTGGAAAAAACATCGTATCCCATTTAGTTATTAAAATACTTCCTTTTTTTTTCTTTTTAATTTCGTTACTCGCGCCGAGAATATATAAATATTACGAAAATAAAGATAATAAGAAAAGCTAACAAGATGCGCTTGCGTTTTAACAATTTCAGAATAAACAAACAAACGCGAGATGATACTTTCGTTACGATGTGAGTATCCCTTGTCGGTCATTCTCTATTTTTAAAGACATTTCCTTACCCTTTATCCTTTATTTCTCTTTTTCTTCTTATTTTTCCTTTTTTTTTCTTTCCCCCTTCTAGAAAACTTAACTTTGCCAGTTTCTTGTTTCCTACGCGTTCCGGTAACGAAATTTATTGTATATAAGAAGAGTCGGACTTAATTCCACATTTTCTTCCCTCTTTACGTTGATACGATGAGTAGTAAAGTTAACACGTGGAAAAGTCGGTGTAGTTTGATTGCTCGCGTAATTCTTTGTTGTTTTAGTTTTTCTATTTTTCCGTTCCCTCGTATTACGCCGAGGAAATCGAATAATTCTAGAGAAAATAAAAAATAATAATAATAATACGACGTAGCTTTTTTACGTTCCGTTTTAAAACATGTACGAATCGGGTTTATAAAATAATAAACTTCCAGAAATTTTTTGCCTTTCGATCTTTTTTACTACGATTCAATTTGCAACTTTATTAATTAAATTCTTATTATTCGAAATTCGAAAAAGCCGGATTATAATTCTTACGATCTCGGATTTTATAGAAAAAAGCAACGCGTAAAAAGTTTCACGTCTAAGGAGAAATTTTTTAAGATTTTTTAATCGTTTATCGTCGTAGTTTCGCGAAAGTTATAAAATCCCGTCGAAATCGCTTTCCTCTTTTGATACGACTCGAGCAATTTTTCTGACTTATTGAAAATATAAAAAAAAATATAAATCCAAACTTTCGTACAAATGTCGACGAATTATATACGAATTTTTTTTATCGCAATCGAAGAAGAAGAAAAAAGTTTTAGTCTAGAAACGAAAATGAAAAGTCAAGGTAAACGTTTATTTTGGAAATAGCGTTACGTTCAATAAGCGCCGAATGGTGAATTGATTTTAGATTTAAAGAAAGTAGCGAAGCAATGTAGCTTGAGCTTTGAATATTTATTTATTTATAATATATTTTTTTTTTTTATTTAAAATCAAATCTTTTTGCTTATTTACTTGTAATAAAGTTGCGTCACAATCGAGTTGCGTTAAGCATTGAGGATGGTAATAAATTTTTTTTAACGATTATTCTCTTCAACGTGCAAGCGCAGCATCGAGATTAGAAACTTTAATCTTGATTCTTTGAATTCTATGGCCAGTCGTATGTACGCGTGAACACGTTGCAGAATTTAAGTAACTCGATTAAAAGTTTTTAAAAGGATGCAGTTGATTTTTATCTCCGATTAGTAGTTTACCGAGTAATAATTATCGAACTTTTTTCTTGTTTGTCTCCCTGTCTCATTCCTCTCTCGTTGTTATTCTTCGGGATACCGTGGGTACGAGCAACGCGCTGCGTTATCTCTATACCCAATGCTTTTTTCAAAATGGATGGATTGAACTTTGAAGAAAATAGTTTCGCAAAGGTAACACGATTTATTCCTTTTCTTTTTTATATCCGAAAAATTTTTTTCAAACGCAGAAAGAGAGAGAGAGAGAGAGAGAGCCTTAAAAAAACAGCGTAAAAAAAAGCTCGTACACAATATCCATCGTGAAAATATGTCAAGTGTTTTATGAATACGTAGGCACACGGTTATACACACCTACTTTAGAAAAAAAAAAAAAAAAAAAAAAAAGAAGAAGAAAAAAGTTGTACTTTTGAAATAGCACTTGAACAAAAATCTACATTTTCAAAGTAATAATTCACGGTTGAGAAGAAGTAGTAACGATATCAACTACAAGAAGCGTATTATTTCTCTTTCGATAAAAATAAATTTTTCCGAAAGAGAAGAAGAAAAAAAAAGAATGAAGATGTATATAAAATAAACTTAAAAAAATAAGAAAAAAAAAAAAAAAAAAAAAAAAAAGGACTCCACATCGGAATAACGGAGATAAAAATCTCATCGCTCGCCCGTCAAGATTCGTGTTCCGATTCACTGGAAAGCGGAAAAGCTGACACCTCGATTCGCCGGCGCGTGTTACGCGTCGAGCGAAGCGTTCCTCGCGATAACGCATGACTATTACATGAAGTTTATATAGAAGCGCGCACATGTACGTGCAAACTCAGGTAAGCGAGTCGAGCCGAAGATCGTTGGGTACTCGAGAGCACGAATTCCCCCTCGACCGTCCGTTATTCTTATTCTCTTTTATTCCATTCGTCGGGTAAATATTGCATTCGGTTTCTCGCGACGTACACACCTATACGACCTCCGGCTTTTTTCTAATCTTTAAAAGGTGTTGTGTACTGTCGACGACTACCGACTATTGACAAATGGCCAGAAGGTATAAAACCCGCTTTTCTTGTACATTTATGAAGTTTAATGGATTATGTAACGTCCATTAGATTCACCGACGAAATACAATATCGTTAAAGCTGCTCTATTATTGCGGCTACTCTCATAAATTGAATAAGCAAAAAAAAAAATATATATATATATATATATTTTGACGGTGTGTGTGTGTGAATGTTTGTTTTTTTTTTAAATATTATTAAAATACCAATATTTCATGAATATGATTTTCTATCTTCTATTTAATAATAATAATAATAATATGCGATCGGAAAACATTGGAATATTCCAAGTATTCAAATACACACACCTGTACAAAATTTCATTCTCAAAAGCTTTTAATCATATATATATATATATATATATATATATATATATACCTTAATCACTGCACATCTTCTTTAAACATAACACAAAGGTTTAGCGTAAATTAAAGTATTTTTCTTAATTAAAATTAATTATTCGTGTTTTTCGTTTGCCTCGTGGGATAATTCAAAGGGATTACGCGTTGCGAAATGAACTACGAATCTCGCTCGCGCGTCGCATTAAATTAACGCTACTTTATAAAAAAAAAAAAAAAAATAAGAAATATTAATACGAAATGAAAAAATGGAAAAATGTAAGCGACGAAGTTTACGTTAACGCGCGCGATCGCACATGTGTTGCCCTTAGAAACGTTTTATAAATTAAATGAACTCACACGCGTATGTATACATATATATGCACGCGCGCAAATCGAAAAATCGTTCGTACGCGTATACATATACATCGCCGTGCGAATTAACACAACACACTTTTTTTTCCTTCTTCTCTTTTCCTTATAAAGCTTATCCTTTATAACAGATGGAGAAAATTTTATTTATTTATTTATTTTTTTTTTTCTTTCTCTCTCACGTATTGGTGAAAAATATCATTTTCCCGGGTTGAACTCGAAGAAGAAGGGTTGGATCTCCGTGATTTCACGCGGCTCTTCGAAAATAAATCGGCTGACACGAATTATCGATCGATCGAATGATCGAGCGTTACATGTAGACTCGCTCATAAGTCTCTCTGAAAGTTACTAACAAACCGGCGCGCACACACACACACACGCACACACCCATATATACATACATACATACATACATATATACATATATACATATATACATACATACATACACACGCGAAAGTGTACGCAAGAAAAGAAGAAGACGTAGAAGAAGAAGAGAAGTTTGAACGGGAGCATTACGGAAGTGGAGCAAATTGAATTCCACGGCATATGGAGAGGGTGAGTGAGCGGGTGAGCGAGGTGATAATTGAAGTAGAAAAAGAGAAAAAGATAGGTAGATAGATAGATAGACGGACACATAGAGAGAACGTTAAAGTCAAAGGACGAGAGGGAGAGGGAGAAGAGAGAGAGAGAGAGAGAGAGAGAGAGAGAGAGAGAGAGAGAGAGAGAGAGAGAGAGAGAGAAAGAACTCACCTTTTCTCCTTGCGCTGTTGTTTCTTCTTCTTGAAGGCTTTCTTTACCCGTAGAAGTAAAAAGGCGGCGCGATCGATCGTCAGGCTTGGACTAGCCTTATCGCCGTTCGACATCCTGCCATCTATTCCTCCCGACACCTTTACAAACACAGAAAAATTTTCACGTTAATGGATCCTTCTCTTATTCCCCGCTTTTTTTTTTTTTTTTTTTTTTTTTTTATATTATTACGTTACTTATACACTCATATAGGTATGTACATATTGTATATAAAAGTATGTATACCGAGTTATATCTCTTATAGATCTATCCATTATATCCTTACATTATTGCCTTATTAACTTCATTTTACATTTTAATTAGCTCCCTCAAAGATCCTTCTTTCTATTTGCATATAAGCACGTAGTACTTAAAAATTTTCATCTTCGAGATAAATGTAAATTTTTCACTCTCGTGCGGTTATCAAGGGTAGAGTTTAGCTAGACAAATCGAGCGTATGGGGAATATAAAAAAGTTCGGTTGCAATCGATTATTTAGCTGAATATTTATAGGGAAATCAACGGATGATAAACCACGAGGAGAAACTTTATTCCGTAAAATTCAACGCCTATCCTGTATATTTGATGCTGTATTTTTTATTAACCGTCGATGTGACAAAGAAAAATAAAACAAAGAATAACAAAAGGCTTAGGTTAAATTATAATGCACGTATAGGCATACAGCGAATGAATAAAAGAAACGCGCGCTCACGAACGAAACTTTTTCTCATCGCGTGTGCGAAAATCGCGTCGAGGGTTGTATTTGTATATATCGAGGATTAAAAATGCAGTGAACGTACACACAACCGATAAGATAATTCAAAAAGCAAACGTTGCAAAATGAACCGGATATAGAGCTGCTTAATTGACGCACGAAAACGCTCATTATCTCTATTACTCTCTTTTACTTCTTTTACCGCGTGCGTGAGCAAAGATGGATCAGAGAGAGAGAGAGAGAGAGAGAGAGAGAGGAATCCATGTATATACGGAAGAGTAACACTCGGATACTCGAATTCCATACCGAATTAGCCGTCTAATCTCCCTATTTGCCGACGTTAAAGCTCGGCATTCGTATATATGCGCGAACTTAACTCGTTTACCTCGCGACTTCCTTTCTCTCTCTCTCTATCTCTCATTCTCTTTCTCTCGCTCGCGTATATGAATACAAGAAATTTATACGCACCTGCGTGCGATACGAAAGATCATTGTAGAGGGTGATTGAATTAAATAAACAATCGCGAAACGTTTTTCGATAGATTTGCGATAATTTTTTTTTTTTTTTTTTTTTTTTTTTTTTTTTTTTTACGAATGATTTCCTCCTTTTGATTTTCGTTTATTTTTTCTATTTACGTTATCGCTTTATCGTTATTCCACGAATGTTTTTCTTTTTCAAATACACCGACGCGTGGAGTATGCGATTACAATCTCGTCTATGAGTGCGGTATTGCGAATCGATGATTTATATAAATTTCACCTCGTCACGATAAGCCGTAATGTGGAAATAAAACAGATAGATTATCCTATCGTGTAAAGGTTAAGAATAATTTATTCTAATTATGGCGCCGCGCGCACCGGATATTCCATCATAATTCACACTTTGCTTTAACAAACTTAGCATTAAATGCTATTGGCAATTATTCTTTATTTAAGTTAAATTTCTCGGTATTTCTTTAAAAACTTTACGTTCACGTTTGTCGTCGCGTTAATGTTTGAAATAATCTCTTAATTTTTTTTTTTTTTTTTTTTTTTTTTTTTTTATCATTATAACTTTAACGAAAACGACGGTGATTTATGATTTTGAATCGGCTTGCGGGTGTTAACCGCGATCGGATGCATAATAAGATTTACAATGAAAATTAGCTCGATCAATTAAACACCGATATCCTCGAATAATTAATTGATTCGAGAGAACGTTAAATGCCATTATTGTACACAAATCAATTTTGAACAATATTTATCGTAAAAATAATAAAAACAAAAAAAAAAAAACAAAAAAAATGAAACGTTAAATTTTTCGTGATAAATTATCAAAGAAAATATTGACGAATAAATTTTTGTACA
>OX465096.1:71294340-71351840 GCA_949987625.1 Chalcis sispes
ACATGGACGCGTATATAAATTTCGAAACTACTTTTACTATCGTTTTTTTTTTTTTTTATTTTCGTCCTTTTGCCGAAAAATAGTGTAAAGGTCGATAGCCGCTTACATATAGCTTTGGCGAAGGGATCGTTTAGAAAACGATGTATATAAATGTACGACGAATAATGAGAAAATTAAATGGGAAATAAAGATGTACGGATAAAATGGCAATGTCTTAGTGTCCACCGGTACATTCTACTATGATAATATTGGCGAAATTTCATGGGGAAGAAAAAACAGTCGAGGAAGCTAATCTATATACGAAATGCGAATCTATGTACGAAATTTTTTCATGTTCATCGGCTAACCGTCCGATTTATTCGAGATTTACGCGTTAATCTTGGAAATAAATTTAATTAAAAGTATTACGTTCGCTGTGTTTTTCATGCCGATGGTTTTTATCATTAATAAATATATATATATACATATATATGTATATATATTTTTTTTTTTTTTTACTCTAACAATCCAATTTTTAATGTCGATTGTTTTAAATTCCGTTTTTAAAACGGCTTTATTTTCGTTGCCAATCAACGTGAATTTATATTCTATTATTTTGTATTACCTTCCATAAAAAAGGAAAACAAAAAAAACAAAAAAAAAAACAAAAAAAAAAACATTTATAAAATAAATAAAATCTCAAATTTTATTACGATTCATTTATCTTTTTTTTATTACTCTATAAACATAAATTCAGGGCGTAAAATGTAAAACGCCCTTACCGAGAAACTATCTTTTTCTCGTATTATTCCGCCATCTTGAAATTTTCGCTTGATAATTGATGAAAGTAACGTCGAGTCTTTCGAGTAAAAGCACTGTCATGTCGATTATTTCCCTCATCGAATGGTAGCAGTCCAAGCATCGACGAACAGCTTTACGAACACCTTTACTATATGTATATGTATGTAATATCCTTCGGTGTAACTGCAAATTCCTTTCCGATCAATTAATTTATTCGTTAAAGTATTACAACATGACTTTTAATGTAACAAATTGTTCGCGTTTAACGATTTTGGTTATTCATTGATAAACGATTAAATATTAGATTAAACTTTGGCGATTACACTGAGAATGCGACGACTGGCGTAGTTTTACATTGAGTTAAGCTTAAACTTTCCTTATAGTGAAAATGGATGGGAATAATTACGTTCACAATGTTATACTTCGTGTATATACACTCTTGCATGCTTCTTCACTTGCAAGTAATAACTCATTCCCACGCCTCTCTCCTTCTTTAGAACTGCGTTTGAATTTCATAAAAATAGCACGTAATTTTCTCTCTCTCTCTCTCTCTCACCCTATCTTTCTCTTTCTTTGTTATACACGCTTGATTAAATGAAAATAGAATAATTATTTCTTGTTGACCGCTGAATTGTGTGAATTACAACTTTGTCAATCCCTTTTGCGTGAATTCGTAGTTTCGAAATTAATTTGTTCCTTCCCCGTGGTATATCCATGTTTTTTTTTTTTTTTTTTTTTTTTTTTTTTTTTTCTGTATCGTTTGTGTAATCTGTCTATTTTCTTTTCTATTTTCAACGCGAATGACAAATAGGATTTTTAAAATTATTAGTCCGCGGCGCACGATGAATTTGCCAATTTAAAAAATTGGCAGGCTGCCATTTTCAGAATGAAAAAAAAAAAAAAAAAAAAAATAATAATAATAAAGAGAAAGCAAAGAACGATGATCGTATAGTTTCAAAATACGAGTATATAATATTACTTCAAATCACTATAAGCGCACGAGCCCAATCTCGTCGTACGTTGTTTTTCGTTCCTTTTTTTTTTTTTTTTCTTTCTTTTGCATCGGGTACTTTTAATGGTAACGTTTGTTGCGACGAAATAAATTAAAAAAAATATGTATTTATATATATATATATATATATATATATATCTGTGTGTGCGCGTTTGTACGAAAAAAAAAAAATTGCGGAAGCTTAACCCGATAATTTATTTAAAATTTTTTTTTTCCTTCGATAAAAATGAAACTGTGCAACAATTGCGCGTGTCGTTTAATTAAATTTGAATAAAAACTCAACTCGACGTTAATACGAATAATTTATCTTCCTCTTATATATCGCCCTAACGGTTTTCAATACTCGTTATTTTCGCCATCTAACGCGATTTATAAATTTTTCGAAAACGTATAGATTATTCCTGCGGTAACATTCAGAATAGCGTTACGTAAAATTCAAGGAACGTTATTTATGTGGATAATATATTATGGCATACATGTATTCGCCACATTCTGCTTCGATATACTAGTAGTACATAGTACGAATTTTTATGAAGCTTTGTAGAATACTTTCTACTACGAAATTATGAACTGTTCTATACTCGTTATTCATCTGAATGAATCGAAGCTTTTAACGTAAAAAATATTCGAATCACATATTGCAATGTAAATATAAATAACCCGACGATGAAGTTGTTTCGCTAAAAATGTTTTGATTCATTATTTTTTATTATTATTTTTTTTTTTTTTTAAACGTATCATTCTTTTCATGTTTAATTTGAAAAAAAAAATTTTTTTGAAAAAATCACTGATAAATATATAAATTTATCATTCGTATTTTCTTTTTCAAAATGTTTGGAAAATTTTTAAGCGCGACGGTTAGATCGCGATATTAAATTTCTAATATCACAATAAAATACCCCATTATCACCGAGAAAAGAGAAAGTGCGTAAGGATCATTTGTAATGGATTTCGAATTCAAAGTTTTACATCATTTATAAAGTCTAAAGAAAGAGGAGAGAGACGGCAAGCATCCCTCAAGATTTTAATCGACGTCCGAGCGAATGAAAAACAATAAAATATCTGATTCGAGTGAAATATTCGCTTTCGAAATCAAAATAAGACATATATTTCCGTCGTAGTTCGCGTTATGTGTGACGTTGTATCTACAGGGTGCGAAAGCGAAAGATAACAAAAAAAATCGGTATAAAAAGTTTTAATAAAAAGTAAGATAATAAAAGACAATGTACAATGTACGTGCACGTATAGGTGGACTGCAATTTTGACTCTCTCACGGTGCGTTGGCGTCGCAACATCAAAAAAGAAAAAAAAAAAAAAAAAAAAAAAAAACAAAGAAAGCCAAACGAAAAAATATAGAAAGCGTAAAAATGAAGACATGTATAAAATAAAAAAAAATAATACAGCAATCGTAAATTTTGTAAAAAATTCGTTACCTACTCCCACGTGATATATTGAGCGACGAATTTTCGATATTTCTCACGTCGTTATTATTATTTTTTTGTTTTTTTTTTTTTTTTTTTTTTTTTTTTTTAATAATTTCCTTATCGAATCAAACTCACCGTACAATTACTAAAAAATTTTTTCTTTCTTTGCTTTACATTAGCTTTGGGGAAAATTTTATCGAATCGAACAACGAAGCGTAAGAAGTAAATCACAATTATCATTCCCAACGAATTTTTCAAAACGAAAATAAAAGGAAAATCTTTTCGAGACAATCGTTTAATTTTGTGTGATCTATACGGAATACCATATATATATACATATATATATATTTTTTTTTGTTATATACACCATTTTTTCTTTATAAAAAAGAAAATTTTTTAAAACAACTTTCGAAATACCGTCACGATAAAATGAATAATTACGTAATAGGTATTAAAATCTAAATAAATTTAACCCGTTATTTATCGTAACTATAATGTTAGGAAAATTCATACAAAGTTTAATAAAGCACTAACCAGTCTTGATACACTTTTTTTTTTTTTATCAAGTCACCGAGTCCATATGGTTTTATCCACAAAAAAGGAGCCGTCTTGGCTTTATAATATAATTCTTTCAAAGCCACTCTATATAAAAGCAAGAATTTTAAAACTTCATCCCCAGGGATTTATTTCAAAAATACAATTTTCAGAATATCTTCTTCTTTTATTTTTTCATTTCTTTCTTCTTCTTTTTTTTTTTTTTTTTTTTTTTTAAATTATCGCTGCTTTGCTAATTTTCGTTTCGTTCCTTTTTTTCTCACCTTATATTAAAAAGCGCTCTTTATAAGCTTTTCACCACATGCGATAGCATTATAAAAATTTAATAATTGGCTTATACAGACGACGGAAGAGAGAGAGAAAAAGAGAGGAAAAAAGGTACACGCGTAATACGCGACGTCGCAAAAAAAATTGCAATTTCTTATTTACACCGTTAAGTTGCGTTGCTTTTCCTTTAAAATGCTTTCTTTCGTTCTTTTTTTTTTTTTTTTTTTTTTTTAAATTTACCGGGATATGTTTTTTAACTTTTTTTTTTTTTTTTTTTTTTTTTACGGTTACGTTATACACGAAAGGTTAGAAATATAAAAAGCTCTCCCTCTCATTTTCTTTGCTTTCATCACATCAGCATCAAATTACGGCAAACTTATTCGAAATGATAACATTTTTCAAAATCTTTGTATTATTGTTTTAAATATTACGAGTTTCGTGCGATATGATAAAAGAACACGGGAACAAGTGCTCGCGATATTTATCTAGATTTTAATAAATAAAGTTAAGTACTATGTACATTATTGTGAAAGATCAGGAAAGCAGATTTTGAGGATCGATTCGATAAAAATTCAAATGCGAGGAGCGTTTGATCTTTCTAATCTAGAGTCTATAAATGTACGCAAGAGAACTCATTGGCCAAAACTTTCTTATAAATATTAATACATCCTCGCATGTGTGCTGTCATTTATTTTATGTAAATATCATCAAAATTATTACAAACGTTTATATCGCACATGAGAAATAAGAAAAAGAACGAAAAGAAAACATTTTTATACTATTATCGGTCTTTCCCTCTCGAAACTGATAAAAAAGTCGTCGGTTTTTTTTTTTTTTTTATAACACTTGAGAGGAACTAAATATTTTTACGATGCCGACTTGTACCGGAGATTTTCTCTCGAGCCAATTCGTAAGCTTCGCCTTGCCTCGCTTTCATTTCCAAAACGAGATTCGGTTGTTAATATTTTCCGCCGATCAATTTTATTCGAAATTTTGACGATTTTTTCCATAAAGCGAAACATGTATTATAATAAAATGTTACATTTGCTGTGGTAACTTTTTATTTCTTCTTGTCTCGTTTTATTTTTTTAATTTAATTTTTTTTTTTTTTTTTTTTTTGAATTTAAAAGAAAATCAGGCGGTCGTTTTAATGAAACATGTAGTCGATGCATCGCAGTGTAATCGATAAGTATTCATGATACAAAATGCTAAATATTTACGACTTTTTAAAACTTTTTACTTTCAATCGGTAAGAAATTTATGCTCTACCTTGATAAATAAGACAGTCTGTATTACAGAAACACTCGATCAAACTTGTCTTTCTCCCTCCACAAAATTAACGATAATTACAAAATACAATTGTTCTTTGAGAGTCTAATCGACAATTAGACTGGTATATAACAAAATATAAAAGGAGAAAAAAATTAAATCCAACTTTCACTGCTTATCCAAACAGTTCAACAGCAGCACCGGTGGCTCTTCTTGTGAGTCCAAAAATAGAAAACAAAATTAAAAAAGCAAAAAAAAAAAATTGAAATTTCATTCGTCTTCTCGGTTAAAATATACGCAAATCGTTCAATCCTAAAAGGATTCGGATTAACACTCGCGACGTCGCTCGCCACAAGGAATCCACCGGTCGATCTCCAACGGATAAACAAAAAAAGTCAAAGAAAATAAAAGAAAAGGTAAAGAACAAAAAAAAAAAAATAACAATAAAGAAAAAAAAGAAAAACAAGATACGTCACGCGAGAGCGCAGGATCAAAGGAGCACACCAAAGGTGCAAACCCTATCGCGTACGATATCTTAAACCGAGACGGCGAATAGAGATATAAAGAGAAGGAGAGAGGTTTATAGGTACAGAGGGGAGACAGGGACAGAATGTACAGACGAGAAACGGCGACGGTGCGCGATGCTCCCCTCGGCGAGGGCGCGATCTGGGCGTCGCGACGTTCGGCCCCCGACTGGAGAGGGGCTTACTCTCGAGCGTCGCGACGCATCGCCGCCAACGCCGCCGTCGTACCTACGGGTAAGAGGGAAAAAGGAGGAGGAAACGGGTATGCGCGCGCGACATACACGCACAGGAGAGAGCACCGAGCATCGATCTTTTCAATACCAGGATATGCGATGATGATCATTATGCTGGCGATGATGACGATGAAGCCGGGAGCTAACGTCGATTCCATCTTCGATCGCCGGTCCTCTCTTTCTCTCTCTCTCTCTCTCTCTCTCTCTCTCTCTCTCTCTCTCTCTCTCTCTCTCTCTCTCTCTCTCTCTCTCTCTCTCCTTCTCTCTTCATACCTGATATCTGGTAATTCTGGGACTGCATGCGAATGTGCGGTTATCGAGATTCTGTCGTTCACTTTTTCTTTTTCTTTTTTTTTTTTTTTTTTTTTTTTTATTTCGTGAGTAGTGGATTTTCTTGGCTTTGAGAAAATTGAGATTAAGGTAGGGAGAAGGATTTCGGTAATCTAATGTTGCAATTTCTAAATTGGAAAATCGCGGCTTTTTATTCTTATGTATGGATTTGAGTTGCTTAAATAGATTACTGTTTATGTATATTGCTATTAAGTTATCTCTTTATTGTATATATATATATACATAATGGTATGGTCAATTTGCTTTTTTTGATAAATATAAAGTCAAGTAACTGTATGAAAAGTACTAATAATACAAAAGTACTAATAATACATTTATTTTGAATAATTTTTTTTTTTTTTTTTTTTTTTTTATAAAAGCTAAATATAATCAAGTATCATAAAAGTTAAAATTACATTATAGAAATTGAATGCAAGTAAATAAGATCAAATGTAATGTTGACAATAAGTAGATGAATTTCAAATCCGATAACATGGTCTTGCCATACTCGATATTTATCTACTTACAACGGAGCTATGCCATTCATGTTATCGCATAAAATTTGATGGGGCATCTTTTAACTTATTTCTCAGTTGGGAGGGTGAAATCTCTTCAACATTCATATATTCGATGTTGCGTAACATACTTATCTTTTAAGAAAACATTTTTTACTCCGGTGGGTATCGTTGAAATCGTAAAGGAGATTAATCTGTAATGTATTTATCGACATTTTTTGATTATAAAATATGTAAATTGCCAAATTATTTTTCTTCAAATTTTGATAAACAATAAATACAATTGTAAATAAAAAATGAGTAATAAATAACTTGCAAAAATCAAAGCAAAGCTTTATTAAATCGATGCGAATGAAAAATTGTTAAAACACTGTAGAGAAAGCCCTAATTTAATAATGCCGCCCAAAGCAGAGCAACACTTCACATCTTTAAAAATATTGCCCACTTAACGGATACATTGAATCGTTGGCGCTCCTGCGCTCGGCAACTTCAAACGACCAACCGCAATCATCAAAAGTAGAAGCAGCAGCAGCAGCCAGTTCGCTGCGGCGCTGCCCAGCAACCTAACCTCTCTACGTTTCGGAGCTCGAATCGGAGGGGGCACGATTCTTCTGGCTGACGTTTATATTTACGTGCCATCCTCTTTCGTGCTCTCGGCAACGTTAAACCCGCGTGTACGTATGAAATGTAGTTCGCGCTTACAAACTCCCCTCACACACTCGCAAACGGTTACGCGCGCACACGTCGAAGCTTTTTGGCTCGGCAGTAGCTCGCACAGGCGCGGCGCTAAACAGAGTCAACTACGTGGTGTGCGAGAAAGAAAGAGCACGGAGAATCTCCAGCCGCGTTCTTCGGCAATTCAATCGCTCAACGAAGACGACGCGACGGGTCAGGATGATCGGGAAGAGCTAGTGAATAAAAGCAATCGCGCTAGCGCGCTCCACACACATATTTCTCTTTTTGTTTTCTTTCTCTCTCACTCTGTCTCTCTTGGTCTTCATTTAGTATCTCTCGACCCCCACCTTTTCTTTCTTGCTCATTCTTTCTTTCTCTTCCTTCCAGTCACCTGGGCACAAGAAAACGAAAGAAATTCTTGATTCGAAAGTAAGTATTATAACTTACGTGTTTAGTTAGCAAAAAACTTCGACTAATCGAATTTTTGCATATAAAGTATGTCTGAGACTTATTTTTTTTCTTCATTGCAGCTCATAACGGCAGTTTGAGATCCAAGATTTATAAGTAAGTTAATTGAGTATTCAGTAATTATATTTTTCTCTGTCACTGTTTAAAAAATTGTACATTCTTTTATTACTCTCGTATTAAACAAATCATGAATATTTTATGTGCTGCATTTTTAAATGTCTGTCTTAGTATAGTTATGCAAACATTAATTATAATTCAATTTAGAATTTTTCATACAGATTCCTAGCTTTAGAAATTCTGTAAGAAGAAAATCTTGGAATTTAGTATAATTTTGGATGGTGAGCAGTTTATTTTTGTATCAATAACATACAATTATAAACTGTAAAATCATAAGCTGAAATTTATATCATGAAAAATATTTAAAATTTATGTAAGTTTCAAATTAATTATTAATAATAACTGTCATATAAAGCACAGATATACATATATGTAACTGTATGTTTATACATATAAAATAGGTGTATGCAATAAGAAAGTCACTGCATTATTAATGTTAAAATTTTTTTTATTAATAAATTAATGTTTTGTTTTATTTCAAAATAAATTAATTTATCTTAATTTTAAAAAATGTTGTAACATATTATTTATTCATAGATTATTCAAAAGTTTTTTGTTAAGAAACACGTCATACTGATATGATAATGAAGTAGCTTTTATAAATATCTGTTAATGATAAACCTACACTTATTGCAACATTTACCAGCATTTGTGTATAAAGTTATTCAGACAATAATATATTTATAAAAATTTTTTTTTTTTTTTTTTTTTTTTTTTTTTTACAGTTTATTTTACTAGAACTCTATAGAAATGGATAGTTCAGAATACGAATTGGTGAGAAATATGACTTTGCTCTTCTTTTTTGAACGTTTAATGGATAAAGGTGGCCCTAGATCCTTGCACGATTTGAGTTGTCAATTTGGTGCTAAGGGTTTTACCAAGGAAATGAGACAAATTGCTGGTGGTTCTCAAAGTGGCCTTAAAAAATTCCTAGCTCAATATCCAGCTTTATTTAACATCGATGGAGATTCTGTTTGCGTAAATACCTTCCAACCGATGGTAGAAGAGGATGATGGTACCAAAATGAGTAAAAAGCGAGATTATGCTCAAGAAGCCGTAGAATATTTTTCAAATAAATTAATGCAGTATGGTGCAGGAACTGAAGTGCCTATCAAAAGTCTTCTAGGTCATAGGTCTCAAGCATCTCCTGAAGTTAGACATATTTCAGGGCAACATTTTCGAGAATTTAAAGATTTTCTTACAAAATATCCAGATGCATTTGTTGTTACAGATGACAATGTTATACTGAAAAAATATGCAGGTATGAAAGCTGAGCCGTTCAAAGAATTAGGTAAAAAAACTTATTTAAATTAAATATTAATAAATTTAAAATATAAATGACATTAATAAAATTTATTTTATTACTTATTTCAATTAGAACCTGATATATCTGTTGACCCAGAAATAACAGCCAGACTTTTAGATTTTTTGGAGCACTGTATTGCACAAAAAGGTGTTATTTTGGTAGACCAACTATTTAATTTAGTAACTGAAAAATTTCCAGAAGGTGATGTAATGTTTAAGACACAACAAGATCTGTCTACATTTCTAAAAATGACTCCAGATGCTTTCCACGTGCAAAGCAATCTTGTGACGTTAATAGGAAAGCCTAAACCTTTTAAACAAAAAGATAAAACAGAAACCGATCAAAATGAAAAAGTTAAAAGAAAGAAAATTAATGAAGAAGGAGAAAAAGTGCAAAATAATCATATATCAACACCTCGACATATTTATGCGCAACCAAACTCCCAACCTGATAGTCTGACTTCCAATAGTTCTTCAACTCAGCCAAATTCGTTAACTTCCCATACCCCTGAAGTTAACCATTCAGCGTCTCCCCCTGTAAGCGTTCAACAGCAGACTTTAAAGCAACGAATCAACAATTTACTTATAAAAACTTTAGCTGAAAACACAGAGAGAGATAGAACTTTACAAAATGCTGTATTAGGTGAAGCTTTAAAAACTAGAGTTACGCAGCAAACTAAAGTCGTTGTTAATTTAAGAGATTGCTTACAAATAGTAGATGATATTATGTATCCTAGAAAACCATCTTACGATGGAAAAATTGTAGTTTCATTAGACAGTGAAGGAATTAACCTTGGGCCTAAGGGCAGACTAACACTTTTACAAATCGGTACAATGTCTGGGCAAGTTTATGTTTTTGATTTAATAACTTGCCCAAATATTTTACAAGCTGGTGGATTACAGAAACTTCTTGAAAGTGAAAATGTCATCAAAGTATGTTTTAATAATTATTTTTATTTGCTTTAATATAATTTTTCATTATTTACTTCTTTCACGAATTTAATTTTAGGTGATTCATGATTGTAGAAATGATAGCGCAAATTTATTCTATCAGTATGGAATCACTCTTGCTAATGTTTTTGATACCCAGGTAAAATATACAATTAAATGGAAATTTTAATATACCATTAAATAAATCTTATAATAAAAAAATCTATTCGTTTTGACCAAATTCATAGGCTGCTCATAGTGTCATAGAATTTCAAAACACTGGAAAACCAGTATATAAAGTAAAAAATGCCAATTTAAATACTCTGTGTGAAATTTATGGGGCTCCATTAAATTTGCTCAAAGAGCAACTAAAAAATATTTATAAAAGAGATCAGCGCTACTGGGCTCGAAGGCCATTAACCCGAGATATGATAGTTTATGCTAGTAGTGATGTTCAAAATCTTGTGCCTTTAATTTATAATGCCATATCTAAGTATGTCTTATATTTTTTTAAATAATTATTTATCTCTCCAAAATTTTTTTTGCATTTTGTGTTTTGTTCTTCAGGTTATTAAAACCAGAAATGCAGAAACTTTTTACGGAATTATGTGAAGAACAAGTGTTAATGCATATAAATCCGAACGAGGTTAAAGCGCGAAAAAAGCAAAGAAAAATTGAAACCGAAGTTGCAGATTTGCGAAAAAAAATGAACGAAACTATTGGAAAGAATATTGTGCTTAGTAATCGAGAAATTCGTCTCTTACGATATTTGGAACTGACTAAGGAAGAGAAAGAAAAACTAAAAGGTAGCTATAAAGTCGCGAAAAAACTCGAAAAATTAGAAAGCATAGGACAAGATAAAAACGACAGTAGTGACGATGAGGACGAAGATGAAAAAAATGAAGATGCCGAGTATCCAAGTTTGGATAGCTATACGTCAGAAAATTCTCATTCTGGTACGTAGTATTAAAAATTGTAACAATTTCAATAGCCTTGAAATTAGTGTTTAAAACGATTTACCTTATGTTTGATTAGGTGGAGTCGTCTCTCCGAGAAACTTGGAACCTCCAAGCTTGACAGAGTCGATGCAGATGGTAGACGAAATCTTATCGGATAGCCAAATGGACGAATTCGAAAAGATTGAACGGTTAGAGGCTATTTTATCCGCAGTAACGGTATCCTCGAACGATACGGAAACCTCCGAAAGCACTAGGTCATCGCCAACCAAGTGCACGTGCACGTGCCAAGCTAACAAAGGCTTATTTCAAAACGAGAGTAAGGTGCAGCGTAAGGAGGCTGCTTGCCAAACAATGAGCACTGGGGACATAGTCATTACTAGGATATTCTTCACTGAAGAAGAAGAAGAACGTGAAAGACTGCTTAATACACCGAAGAAGCAAGTGATTCATGAATAAAATAATTATTAAATTTTTGTCTCCCAGAATTACATTAGTTCCATATCGGTATTCATTCATGAAATGAATTCGACTTGATGCCTTAAAAACAATAATTTTATTTTTTCAATTTAGAATAATTATTGTATGAACTGTGCAATTACTTAACAATTCTTTCCGGCAATGACCTGACTGATTTATAGAGAAAATATTTTTTCTTTTTTAAAATTATTTTCAACTTTTTATTTTAAAAAAAGTTTATGCAAAACTTAATTATCAATCAATTTATTTATATATCAAAAGAGTAATTTTTTTTATATTAAAAAAAAAAAAAAAAAAAAAAAAAAAAAAAAAAAAAAAAAAATTGATTTTCATTATTTTAAAGAATGAATTGTATATTGCAAGACGTTTCTAATGAATTTCATGAAATAAGGTGCTGAACTTGAAAATTTTTTATCTGTACTATATACTTGTGGTCAAAATATTAATCACTTATTAATAAATGTAGAGCTAGAATTTAATTTATTGTTGGTCTGGTTTTTTCTAAGGAATTATGAAACGTTATCGCAATGGCAATCAAGAACTAAAAATCATGTGCAAATTATATTGTATTTTATGAAATTGTTATTTCTGTTATTAAAGCAATGAAGAAGACAATATCTTCATAAATTGATATTAAAAAATGAAAAGCAATTAAAGAGTGAAAATGATTATTGCCCTGTCAAATGATCAAAAGAAAGTAATATTGAAAATGAATGCGTGATATTTAGAACTAGGTAGTAGGATTTTCAGTTTTAAGAACTTCCATGTTTTTCTGCTTTCTAACTATTAATGAAAAAAAATGACATATTTATCATGAAGAAAAGCTTTCAAAGAACTTTATCATCTAAGAATTTATATGATGTATATTTAGATTGCATTCTATATCATTAATTTAATGTACATAACTGCCATTTGTTTTCATTTTATAAATATAATAATAGGCACTATGCACTAACACAATACATCAAAATTATATATACATATATATAATCTATACATGTATTTAAACATATTTACATAAGAGTCCATGATTTTTGTTATCATAGAAATAAAATAAAAGATTTGTAAAACATTGTTTATGTATACAAATTTTAAAAATGTATGTGCATACTGCCTGTTTCGAAAATGTCACTTCATATGCAAAAAACAAAATTTTGTTTTATATTTTACATCACCTAATATTGAAAAACTTGATGCTTTATAAAATTGAAAATCATTTTGAAATTCTACAAGTCATCCTTACAAAGATTTTTTTCTTTGTATTTTTTTTTTTTTTTTTAACAAGGCACTTTATTCATAAAGTAATAATTCATGCTGCCAGATTAATTCATAGTTGTAGAAAATTATTTGCAGTAAGAATTTTGGCCATATAAAAAATACGATAGAGTTATAAACGTAAAAGATCTATTCTCTTGTACAGACTAGAATTTAGTAATTATGTAACATTACTAATCAAATCTATTTTTTAAAATTATTTTATTTAGTAAAAAAATTTTTTAATTTAAAAATTCAATGAATTTTTTTAGATTATTTTTCATAAAATATTAAATTTTAATAACTTCTTTCTAAGAGTGTAATAAAATTTAACCAATGAATTAAAACACTAAGGCACTTCTTAATTAATCATGCATTTTTTCAGTTTTATCATTGAACATACCACATAATATAAAATATGACTAATAATCTAGCAATATTGTAAATAAAAAGAAATATTAACGAGACATTTAAAAATGAAAAATAGCCGAAGGTAATTCAATTTGTAATTTAATATTAAAAACATTGCTTTATATCAAATTTGCGCCTATAGTAACATAGAAGTATTTACATAATGTTATATATAATGTATTAATTTATATACCGAAAAAAATTGTGAAATAAACATATTTTTAACAAGACTTTGAAAAATTGTCATTAATAAATAACCAAAACACAAATTTTTGTTTTCGACAGACCTTAAATCCTAAGAGATATTTACATATAAAAAATGTTTTTTCTATTTTTTAAGGAAGCACTTAATCTTATATTCGATCATCATAAAATTTTAGCATTTCCTGACTTATATTGATACCAGCAGCAAGTGTAACAATATAAGTTAATAATATTACTGGTACTGCTGCTTGAAGTATCGTATGTGTTTTATGGAGGATTTCTACACCTAATTTAAAAATAATGGGATGTAAAAATTAATAAATTATATAATTTAAAACTTGAAATTTCTCAATACATAATTATACTCACTTGCATATCCTAAAAAGGTTATATAAACATAATAACTAATTGCGATAAGCCAAAATGTATTTCCAACAAGAATCGAAAAAAAATTGTGACTAATCAAAACTAAAATGAAAATAAAATGTTAAAATATAAATGATTTATTTATCTTTTTCTTAAAACTTTGGTTAAATGTATAACATAAATTAGACCTTACTCTTATATAAAAATAGTTGTACAAAATGTAAAATAACCAAAGGTGGAAAAAATGCATTTAAATGAATATCAAATGCATATCCCCACTCTACATCCTGAGAACGATCAATACGTAAATATCTATTTGTAATGAACCTAAAATAAAAATATAAACTTTTCTAATTTTCTGAGTACAACATGTTAAATTTATATATTTATTTATAAATTTTAAATTGTATTGATATAAATGCTCGAATTACCAAAATATAGAAGCTACTACAATTCCCATCCCAATACAGTCTACAAAAATGACATAAAGAAGAAACTTGAAAAATCGAAGAAATGAAAGATGTAAGACAATAGCAAACCCTATTGACGAAACACAAAGCCAGCATGCAAATAAAACTAAAAATGCTGGATCATCTCTAGCGAATTGTGATTTGGTTTCTATAATAAATAATATAATTAGTAAATTTATACAAGTTTGTCTAATCTATTCAAATTTCATTTTTGAACTCATCAATACACACGTTTTCGACTTTGAAAATTTCTATATACTTTTTGCGGCGATGTAAATAAATAAACCATTTGCCATGCTGCAAATTCAAAATCCATTTGCTCAAATTTCAAAAGTTTCCTTAAATATTTGTAACATTTTGTTGCAGCTCCAAAACAATTTTGTCTAAAAAATATAAGATGTAAATTGTGGATGAAAATTCAAATATTTATTAGTAATATTTATTCGTACCTATATGTTGCTGGCATTGGCAAGGATGAACTTGATCTCATTGACATAGGTGAAGTACAGCGACTTACAGGAGGTGACGTTGAATACTTCATTTTAATTTTCTTTATCTTAAAAACTAATTAGGTCTATTTACATATTATTGCATTATTTAACCATATTCTATCATACTCAGAGGTTATGAATGATATCACTAGAAAATAAAACTTAATGATTATCATAAAAATTCTATTAGTACTTACGTGATCTTTATTTCTTTGGAATTGCCAGTTGGTTTAAATTAATGAAAAACTTAGTCATTGGTTTTTTTAAAATATAAACAATTCGATATTTCAACATACGTCAAGGATAAATGCAATAATAGTTCATTATAATAATGTAATATGCGTACTTCGGGAATTCGCCATATTTAATTTCAAAAGATTGAAAAGCCCGCGTTATTCAAATTCTTGTTTCATTATTTTAGTAAATTGTAATTTTTATAGTAAAAAAATATTTTTAAGCATTTTTAAAAAATTTTTCCAAGTAAAGAAATTCTATACATTGTAGAAAATAGAATTAATATTTATTTGACAAAGAATCAATTTACTAATTTTTTTTAAATGTTTTGATCTAGTTTAATTAAAATTCATTACTCTAAACTGAGAACTGAAAATTTCACTAATAATGAAATAAAAATTTTAGCTGTGTATAAAATAATGTTAAATCATTCATTAAAAATATTGAATTTTTATCGTAAAAATTATTAAGTATGTCAATATTCATGTATAAAATGGATCAACTTTAGCGCGCATGCGCGTATTGAACAGCTGATCTCTAAAGAAAATTTTGCTAACCAAACTAGTACTTTTTTATTACATTCGTCATTTACTTTAATGCGGTATATTATACTGCATCTTGACATTAAATATAAATTTTTATGAATACTCAATATGAGTTAACAAACTATAAAATTAATACATACATGCAAAATAATGTTGTAACAATCGATAAAAGAATTTGAAGATTTAGAAATTTATTGTTTAAAATTATTCCTTTTCATTTTTTCATTCGGTTTACTATAATATAATCATTTTCATAAAGTATAGAATTCAATATGAAAAACAGCTACTGTATAATTTCATTAATTTGTAAATAGCCCATTTAATTATTTTTTACAAATAACATTTAATCTTAGTTTCTTCAATGTTGCATTTAAACGAAATTTATACTGTTCTATTATTTTTATAAAAAAAAAAAAGTTATGTAAGCTGATTATTTTCATTTTACTTTTAAAAATTCTTTAACAATTTTGATTAAAAAAAAATTTAATTTATCGAAAAGGCATATACTGTAATTTAACCCATTCAATACTGTAGGGACATATTGTCCCAGAGAATTTCTAATAATTACTAAAAAAATATAAATGCTTTCATTGGGATCTGGGATTTTAGTACTGTACGGTCATAGGCTCGTGAACAAATCCAAACCTGTCTGCATCTTATAATATGATCATTTATTTAAATATTTGTTTTTCCCGTCATACTAAATTAGCAATAAATATTTTGTTATAAATATTACATGAATTATTAAAATAAAAAATCGTATTGAAAGGGTTAAAAGCAATCTACGTTTTTCAGATTAAAGTATAAAAAAAAGTTATTCAAGCCTATTTATGTCAAATAGATTTACAGTAAGCATATAAATTTAATAATCAAATGAATGTATAGATCCAAAACGTTAGAAAAATTTTGGTGGCCCTGAAAAGGGCCGTTTGTTAATAAAATAAAATAAAATAGTGTCAATTTAAGATGATTTTTCGGTCTTCTTTGGCAACAAGACAGCTTGAATATTAGGCAGAACTCCACCTTGGGCAATGGTTACTCCCGAAAGTAGTTTGTTTAACTCTTCGTCGTTACGGATTGCCAGCTGAAGATGACGCGGGATGATCCTAGTTTTTTTGTTGTCGCGAGCGGCGTTGCCAGCCAACTCGAGAACCTCAGCGGCCAAGTACTCCATGACGGCGGCGAGGTATACCGGAGCACCGGCTCCAACGCGTTCGGCATAGTTTCCTTTGCGCAACAGACGATGAATACGACCGACGGGAAATTGAAGTCCGGCCCTGTTGGAACGGGTCTTTGACTTTCCTTTGACTTTGCCACCACCTTTGCCACGGCCAGACATTTTCTATAAGATTTGGTTATGACGTAACTACGAGAACGAAACCCAAACAACTGATGCTCGAGATAATTTTTGTCTGCGTTTATATACTCTTGCGAGGAGCGCCACCGAGCGAACAGATGTATTAATTTTGTCGGTAGTAGGAATCCTATTAGCTGATTGGCTCGCGACAGCTCCACCGAAAGTTGTACATATGCAAGCCTCGAATGTATCAACGATTTTATGACGTCACGATGTGCACATGCGCAGTCTGGTGTTTAAATTTTTTTTTTTTTTTTTTTTTTCTCTAAATAACGGTCGAAGAGACTTTCCTTTTTATGATTTGAAAAATAATAATTTTTTTTATATTATTTATTCCTTAATATTACACATAAAATACACATAATACATAAAATCAATTAAATAGCTATTTAAGTTTGAAACAAAATAAAAATGTACAAAAAAAAAAAAAGAATTGAATGTTGTATGTCTAAATGGTTGTAAGTCTACGGGGTCTAAGTGCCAAAAAATCCAGTTAATATTTTTACGAAAATACGATCTAAGCGACAAGGCTAATAATATCCAAATGAATCCAAGTACATTTTTGTTTTGAAATTTGGATGTGTGTTCAATTAAATTAAGTAAAAACAAATAATTATTTCATTGAGTTGTTTATTCTATAATGTTTTTCTGTTATATCTCCAAATAATAAAATTGGCACTTGGACCTTTTAGACTTACAACCCTTCAATTATCTTGAAGCTTGAATTAGATTTAAAATTCACAATTTTAATAACTGCTTTTTTCTATCCAAAAATTATCTAATATTTTAATAATTCATGCGTTTACCTACATTTTTATATGATTTCTAAATATTCGTATGATGCAAATAAGCATAAAGCAGTTATAAAACTTTGATTAATTTAGTTTTATAGATACATAATAAAAATGTCTAGTTCGTTAAAAAAAAATCAAATTTAAAATATTTATACTTTTTGATAAAATTAAAAAAATTTTTAAATTTAAATGTTGACGGTTACGGTACACCTTTTGAAAAATGTTTATTACACTAATCGCAATAATTTTAAAAGGCCACATAAATAGGGTGACGACCTTAGTCCCCGAACATACTCCTGTGAATGAACAAACTCGCATTAAGTAAAAGATATTAAAATTTGTGTACTTTCTGAACACAAAATATTAACTTATAATCTAAAATCGCTGTCATTTTTTCTTTATTTTTTATATGACATGTTAAATAATTGTATAAAAGAGTTTATCAAAAAAAAAAATAGAGAAATAAATGCACGTGCATTTACAATGAGAAACGTCTATTTACTTAAGAGCTAACATAATAGAGTCACAAACTTTGAAGGTATTTTTATACAAAAAATTTAATTTCAAACGGTAGTAAACTTTTTACAATATTAAATTTTTATACGAGTGTAATGTACTTCGAGGGTTTAAATTAATAAACACAACACATGCAATTTTTTTTATATAAAAACAATATGTATATATTTTGCTTTATTTGTGTAACACATAAAAATACAAAAAAATGTATAACAAAACAGTGGAGTTTGAAGCGTTGCGCTGGAGCTCGATGTGCTCTCGATTGAGTCGCGAAAGAATCTATCCGGAGAGTGCCCTTTTCGAAGCACGATACTTCGATTTCCCTAATGAGTGGAAACTCCCTATTTTGAATGGGAGGAAAAGTGCAATAAAATGGTACATTAGATATTTTATTGGAGGTTCGAGATAGTAGAAATGGAAAGGAAAAAGGACAGATGTTTGTGGATTAGTCGTCAGGTAAGGTATGATGTAGGAAAGGCGTTCTTTTCTCTTAAGGGGTTACCCCCAGTTGTAGCTCAACAAAAAAAGGCCTTTTTCATGAATTATTTTAAAGAAAACTACAAAACTTTTTTAAACGATTATTATATCATCTTAAAAAATACATCTTGAAGAACTTTCAGTAATTTTTTTATTGCAAAATATTACATTGTTAAGTGGCAAATGGCCGCCAATGAAATAGTGTTTTTATTTATACGGTTTGCGGTGACCAACATTGCGGCAAAGTGGATCATTTGAAACAAAAAATGTGGATAGATTTAGTTAAATATAAACTAGTCTTTAATCGAAGGATTTAAAAAAATATTCATTTTTCACAAAATGGCGGACAGTCAAAGTTAATGGTTTGATTTTAACGAAAAAAAACGGCCGTTTTTTGGCTATAAAACGGTTATTTTTTTTTTTAAACAAAAAATTGAACGATTAAAGATTACATTTTCATGTATTAAATAAGCCTGCAAAATTTCAAAAAGATCGGTTTATTAATGTTTGAGTAATCTTGGTCACCGACTTCAGAAATGCCATTTCGAGGAAAACGCGTTTAAAGTTTTAATTGCCGGTTGTTTCCACAACGGATTCTTCTCTTTCAACGCTCATATCTCAGTCAATTTTTTTCGGATCGACTTGAAATTTCCAGGTCATATTCTCAGATACTTATACTTCAAAAAAATGCAATTAACAAAAAATCGATTTTTTCAAAGTCGCAAGTGGGGGTAACCCGTTAAGGCAAAACATGTGTTGATTATGGCGGTTGAAATGGAAGTGCAAACATCGTTAAAATAACGTTAGGCGATTTGTCGCATTGTTTTCGGTTCGTCTCGGTATTCTTATTTGTAAGGAAGATAATACTAAAATAGAATATAATAATAGTAAACAAAAGGTACATATTAGCGATACACAAATGAAAAATATAGCAATGCGTAAATGAACGTAGGTATGTATAGTAATGTATATATGAGAGGGACATTACACGAGATTAAATTTACCAATCAGTATTTTTACATAAATTGAGTCCTTCTTTTTTAAATATTGATTAAAATACGAACGCTATAACGCAGACCATGGAGTTAGTAAATAAACACCGCTACATTTACTAGTGCTGTAGTGTGTATCATTTTTTTTAGTTAGTAAATGAACGTACGATCAGTGTCGCTGTGATGTAAATTGTGAGGTTAGTTTTATTAAAAATTTGTAACTTAATGCTTCAAGAATGTTTATTCACTAACTCCACTCATATGTGCAGTGTTCATTTACTAAATATTCGATAAAAAAAATTTTATTTTCTCTTTTTTATAATTAATTTATAATTACTTTATGTAAAAATGACCTTTTATATATAATTTTAAGAAGCTTAATTATCGTATGGAGCAAGTCTTTTTATATCAAGTAATTTTTTTATTATTTAAATCAACGAATAAAGTGTGAAATTTCCTTAACTGTTCGTTCACTAGGGTCGTCACTCTATATACTTTTAAAAACGTTGATCATGTATTCCAGGAAAAAAAAAACATACATAATAAACGATTAAAAATATCAATAAATTTTCGAAGGTCGATGAAAATATAAGCAATCGTGTGTTCGACATTATATTGCGAGCGTATTAATCGCTTAAAAATTACACATAGAATCACGTATCCAATTATTATTTTTACGAATTACAAGTAGCTTAAATAAGGCAAAAGTGAAATTGATCTTAAACACGTACGCAATTAAAACATTTTCTGTATATAATCAATAGCAGACGTGTATTTTATTAAAAACAATTCTAAATAAAAAAACATCAATTTTTTTCAATCGTAAAATTTTTTCAATATATTTTAATGTTTTTACAAATGATTCATTAATTATTGTATTATTTCGTAATAAAAAACAAATTTAATTCTATTTTTAAAAAAATAATTAACGATAAAAAACCATTAATCGTTGATCATTTCGTAATATAATTAAAATTATTAAAACGGCTTTCTTTACAAAAAAATAATTTTATATATATCATTTAATTATAAGAAATAAACACAATATGTACAATTTGAAGTATATTCCACGTAAAATAAAATTAGTGGCCCTGAAAAGGGCCGTTTGTCATAAGCTTTATATAAATATAAACTTAAGCGCGTTCTCCGCGAATGCGTCTAGCCAATTGTATGTCCTTTGGCATGATGGTGACGCGTTTAGCGTGAATGGCGCACAAATTCGTGTCCTCGAATAGACCGACTAGATAAGCCTCGCTAGCCTCCTGGAGCGCCATAACGGCCGAGCTTTGAAAACGAAGATCGGTTTTGAAATCTTGAGCGATTTCACGAACGAGACGCTGGAAGGGCAATTTGCGGATGAGGAGCTCGGTGCTCTTTTGGTAGCGACGGATTTCACGAAGTGCGACGGTACCGGGCCTGTAGCGATGAGGTTTCTTAACTCCTCCGGTGGCGGGTGCGCTCTTACGTGCTGCTTTAGTGGCCAATTGCTTACGCGGGGCCTTACCTCCGGTGGACTTGCGGGCGGTTTGCTTGGTGCGAGCCATTGCTATCGACAATAACGCTGTGAATAAATTCTAACGAAATAATAATTTTTTTCGGGTGAAGCTATATATTTATAGTTGCGAGCAATGGAAAAACTGTAAAGCGATTGGTCGAGGGATTTCTGGTGGGGCGCGAGAGTAGGGATAGCCGAGACTTAAGCCAATACCCACAGAACAGTTGCTGTCGACGGAGTGGGGGAAAGTACGTTTTCCCGGGAATAAATAGAGGCAAACAGTTCGTGAAGTCATCAGTTGGCTCTGGTCTTTCGTTCTGTCGACTTAATCGATTAACTAAGCAGTATGACCGGTCGTGGTAAAGGAGGAAAAGGATTGGGAAAAGGAGGAGCAAAGCGCCATCGTAAAGTATTGCGCGACAACATCCAAGGTATCACCAAACCCGCCATTCGTCGTCTCGCTCGTCGTGGTGGAGTCAAGCGTATTTCTGGATTAATTTATGAAGAAACTCGCGGTGTTCTTAAAGTCTTCCTCGAGAACGTTATACGTGACGCTGTTACTTACACCGAACACGCCAAGAGGAAGACGGTCACCGCTATGGATGTCGTCTACGCCTTGAAGAGACAAGGACGCACTCTTTACGGTTTCGGCGGTTAAATCGTTTAACCTCTATAAAGATATAATAAAACAAATCGGCCCTTTTCAGGGCCACCAAATACATACATAACGTTGGAGTATACTTATATATTGAATTTAAATAATTATCTAAATTAAAGATAGAAAAAGAAAATTTAATTAAAAAAAGCGTATTTCAATTATTTTTTTTAATCTTCATATTCGTCAAAAATATAGTTAAACATTTATATATTAATGTAGTATTGAAAAATTAATAAAAATATTTTTTCATTAATTTAATATCATCTCATTACATCAATAATTCTTAAAAAAAACAAGTAAAGAATTAGAGGAGATTACCTTATTAATTAAATCTACCGAAATAAATAATCCATCTTAAGATGTTAATCCGATTCAAACTTAAAACCATTTCATTTTATGTAGTACAGAAAACATTTATTTCACACTCGTTATTAGATTATGCGTATTTAATAAAACTATAATTTATTATTTTTAAATGGTATGATAAAAGTTATAATGAGAATAACGATAAGAAGATACTTATGTGTTTATTTTATAACATTTATATATAAAAATAAAAGAATTTATAAAATGTTATTACAAATATTTGAGAACTTGAATTTTGTATTTTCATTAATTTTGTTCCAATAAACTTGTATTTATTTGAAAAAATTGGTATTATTTTAATTTGTGAAGTGTATTAAATAAACGTACAACATTATCTTAGTAATTAGATTCTTGGTGTATAAATAAATAAAATGAGGTGAAAATAAAAATATATCGATCTTTTATTATAATAAACTTTTTAAGCGAATAGAGTGACGACCCTAGTGAACAAACAGTTAAGGAAATTTCACACTTTATTCGTTGATTTAAATAATAAAAAAATTACTTGATATAAAAAGACTTGCTCCATACGATAATTAAGCTTCTTAAAATTATATATAAAAGGTCATTTTTACATAAAGTAATTATAAATTAATTATAAAAAAGAGAAAATAAATTTTTTTTTATCGAATATTTAGTAAATGAACACTGCACATATGAGTGGAGTTAGCGAATAAACATTCTTGAAGCATTAAGTTACAAATTTTTAATAAAACTAACCTCACAATTTACATCACAGCGGCACTGATCGTACGTTCATTTACTAACTAAAAAAAATTATACACACTACAGCACTAGTAAATGTAGCGGTGTTTATTTACTAACTCCATTGTCTGCGTTATAGTGTTCGTATTTTAATCAATATTTAAAAAAGAAGGACTCAATTTATGTAAAAATACTGATTGGTAAATTTAATTTCTTATAAAAATTTAATATTGAGATTAAATTTTTTTCAAAGTTCGTGACTCTATTATGTTAGCTCTCAAGTAAATAGACGTTTCTCATTGTATATGCATGTGTACTTATTTCTCTATTTTCTTTTGATAAACTTTTTTATACAATTATTTAACATGTCATATAAAAAATAAAGAAAAAATGACAGCGATTTTAGATTATAAGTTAATATTTTGTGTTCAGAAAGTACACAAATTTTAATATCTTTTACTTAATGCGAGTTTGTTTATTCACAGGAGTATGTTCGGGGACTAATGTCGTCACCCTACTGCCAACTATTCAAGACCCTAAAATTATAATAATTTTATGTATTATAATGCGTCGATTCGTTTGTCGTTAAATTATCATTTAAAAATTATCGACGATTCTAAAAATAACTGTGCAGCTTCGACGCTAGAGATAGTTACGATGAAAAATCGCTTTATCGCGCCTCTCGCTGTATAGCGACCGTTTTTGTTTCGTTGTTCAACATCCATCGGGACATTTTCCTTGTTACAAAACTCTACCTCAATTCTTGAGTTTGCGCAGATCTCTTCATATTAAAGAAGAGAATTCATTAAAATTTAATCGAGAATAACTTCACGACGCGGACGCAAAATCAATCGATGTTTCGATGGCGTTACCCCTTGATGAAACGCCCGAGCATTTTATATGAAATATGCATAAATATTTATTTCAATCGGCATTAACGTGAATATCATTTATTCGCAACACGAAATAAGCATATATAGTTGTATACCTAATATCTTGAAGCACAGCGAAATCGCCAAGTCAATAGCATTAGTTTGTAACTTGTAGTTAGCGATGAAAGAGTAGAAGGGGGAGAGGTTGGTCGAGCAAAGTCTGTCGCCATTGGCGCGCTGCTACTAATCCTACAGTGGTGGGGAGGTCGAAAGCCATTCGCTCGGAGCAGCTGCTCCACACTATTTAAAAGCGAGTCACAAAATCCGTAACAGCGTTATTCGATTTGCAACCGTTGTCGAGATAACATATACGAAGTATCATGGCGCCTAAAGCTAGTGGAAAAGCAGTGAAGAAGGCTGGTAAAGCCGTGAAGAATATTACCAAGGGAGACAAGAAGAATCGTAAGAAGAGGAGGAAGGAAAGCTAT
Source organism: Chalcis sispes (assembly GCA_949987625.1). Classification (NCBI taxonomy): domain Eukaryota; kingdom Metazoa; phylum Arthropoda; class Insecta; order Hymenoptera; family Chalcididae; genus Chalcis; species Chalcis sispes. The sequence goes on from OX465096.1 coordinate 71,318,876, forward strand.
GCCATTTACATCTACAAGGTATTGAAGCAAGTTCACCCGGACACCGGAGTATCCAGCAAAGCCATGAGCATCATGAACAGCTTTGTCAACGACGTGTTCGAACGCATTGCCGCCGAAGCTTCCCGTCTTGCTCATTACAACAAGAGATCCACCATCACTTCTCGGGAGATTCAAACCGCCGTTAGGCTATTGCTTCCCGGTGAACTGGCGAAACACGCCGTTAGTGAAGGCACCAAAGCCGTTACTAAATATACCAGTTCAAAGTAAAAGGTATATTTCTTATTGATCCAAAAAAAAAAAAAACTGAACAATCGGCCCTTTTTAGGGCCACAAATTTATTAAACGTACTAGAAACTATAATTGTCATTGTACTATATATATATATATATATACCATTTCATCAAAAAATATTTATATAACCAATTATGTTGAATAATTTAATGAAACGACTAATTTAACATATTTAGTTAGAAATAAATCAATCAATTGCTACTTAATAAATATATAAAAATTGTTATTAAAATTTAAACATTAACAAGTGGTAACATATTCAATATGTTCATCTAATAGTTATGAGATCTTGAGTAAATTTTGTTATCGAGACTCAACATTGATAAAATTGATAAAATCTAAGGATATAATATTACCTAAGTATTAAATGCATATGAACAATTATTGCTTTAAAGTACAAGAATTTAAATATTTTATCTACGCAACTTATGATAATAATTATTTAACATTCTAAAATTTATCTAACCTACCGAACACTAGTTAAAAATATATTTTAATTTTTTAAGCACGATTATACAATTAAAATAAAAAAATTATTAAAATATACATATATTGATTTCGGACTTGTTTTTAATTTTAATAATAATTTTCAATAAAATTTTGCTTCAATACTTACTAAAAACATGGAATTTTTCATTCGATTTCGCGTCGAAAATGAATGAATTTTCGTTCTAAAAGTTACCGCTTGAAACGCTGCACGCGCATGCGTATTTATCAAGCTGATTGCGTATCTTGCAACGCCTCAGGTGGTAGATATTGGAACTAAAAATTTATTTTTTTTCAGACCCGATAACTAGTAAAAATTCACCATCTTCGTTTTACGGCAAAAATTTATTGAAAATGAGTATTAAATTAAAAAAAAAAAAAAAAAAGTTAAAAATTCGAAATTATACGTATATTATTTATTTTTGCATTTTCATTGCATAATTGCGCCTAAAAATTCAAAGAATTACATTTAAGCCATTTCAGGAATTTAGATAAGTTTAAAAAATTTGAAAAATATTTATCATAAGCTGCATAGATAAAATATTTAAATTTTTTTGTGCTTTAAATAAAAATTAATTTAAATAATTATGCTTATAAAATTTTTTGCATACAGAAATAATTATTATCGTCACTTTATTACTTGTTAATCGTTCTAAGGTTTATTTCTTAAAAATTTGAATATTATCTTGAAAAAGATTTTTTTTAACAATTGACTGCATTTTTTTTTAACCAATTAACTGTGATTGACGAGTATACTCGTCATGGAGAAGTGGCACGATTTTTTGTATTGACGAGTATATTCGTCATGCGTATAAAGTAGTGACCATTGGCTATTTAAATTGTAAATTTTGAAAAAAATATATTCTTAAATTTCAATATGTTTAGAATATTTTGAGGCCTAGCAGGAATAAAACAAACAAATAAAAAATTAAAACAATTCGATATGTATTCATGGGTATACATATAAAATACTCGTCATGGCTCGATTCTCGCGACACAAAACGATGCGCGCTCTCAAATGAGGGCGCCACAGTTGAATGGTTAATAAAATAAATTGCTCTTTGCTTGTCCACAAAGTAAATGCGAGATTTAAAAATTTATGTAGCATTTTTTAATATAAACAAATGACGAAACAAATCGTAATTAATTCTTTAATAGTTAATTTTCTTCTATTTAAAATTTAATAATTTAGTTGTTGGTAAGGAATAATTCAAAAAGTAAAATAAAACATAAATCAATTTTTTTTAAAGTTGTTACAGGCTTTTTATTGAGTAAAAGCAAAGCGACGTTTATTTTCTGTTTTATTTATTTTTTATATTACAATATGTATAAACCTATTATCGGAAATAAATATCTTTATACATTGTAGAAATAATACGCAACTACCGCAAAGTACATTATTATTTCGCGTCTTTGTTCATTATTTTTTATTTTCGTTAATTTAATTTTTTTTTTTTTTTTGGTTTTTTTTTTTTTTTTTTCTTAATAAAAACTTGAAAAAACTCACTCGTGTAACAATTTAACTATTTTTCATCGATTCTACGACATACATGACCAGAAAAAGGTAATCTCAAAAATGTTCAGTTCGTTAAAAATTACATTTTTCGATAGCTGTGATATGAATCGTCCCATTTATTATTATTAGTTTACATATACATTTAAAATTCAATAAACTTGCATTCGAAACTGTACAAAAACTGTGTCTCATTTTCTTTAATCGTCAAAAACGTAATCGTTTATGTAAAATAACGCGAAGGTGTACCGCGACGTACAATGGATTATAAAACGCTCACTCTACAATATTTCATTTTATTTTCTCGTTCGAATTAAATGGTTACGGTTAGGTTATAGATTATTTTAAATACACATCTATTGGACAACGTCTAAGATTTAAAAATAAAATAAAATAAAATAAAATAATATAACGTAGGATTTAATGAAAAGGGTAATAATAAACGTAAGAAGGAAAGAAATAAAGCGGTAATTATATATAATGTACATGGATTTTTATTTATAAGACAACGAATTTTCACTTATGCAAAAACTTGTTTGGCATTTTCAATTATAATAAAAATTATCGCATTTCTCATAATATCGAGTATACGTGTACGCATGTATAGAAAGAAAAAAAAAAAAAAAAAAAAAAAAAAAAGGAATAGAGTAGAATGCCATCGTTGACAAAAAGAAAAATATTACAATACAATTCGTAAATTATATTAATGTTAATTATGTATAATGAGCAATCAATAATAATAATAATTAATGATAATAATAATAATAAAAATAAAATAATAATGATAAGCTACGTTGTAAATATTGTTATCGGATATACTTTCGTACTAACCCTCGCAAAATCCCTTCGGAACATCGTTTTCATTTATCATGTTTTTGTTTTTTTTTTTTTTTATTTTTTTTTTGTTTTTTTTTTGTTTTTTTTTTTTTTTTTTTTTTTTATAATTTTTTTACTATCAATGCATTCACAAACATACATTCATACACTTTCTTTTACGGCGCTTACACATTTTCAATGAATTTTTTACCACCGTCAGATCTTTCTATCCTTTGTTAAATAATAAATCCGGCGCGAACATTTTTTCACGATGTATGTTTCATTTTTATAAAATTTCTCTTCCTCGCATACACGTTTTAAAACGAAAAATCTTTTAATATTTTTTTCGATCGTTATTTTATTTTTTTTTTTTATTTTTTTTTTTTTTTCTTTCTTTTTTTATTTATTTTGGATCGGCAGGCAAACGAAGGCGCGGCTGCCGCTCGCTGGACTAGAGATTTCACTACTGCATTTATTGCGTTTTTTTCTTTCTTCGTTTCTTTTTTTTTTTTTTTTTTTTTTTTTTTGTTCTCTGCATGAAACCGTAGTTTCCAAAAATCAACGTACGTTTTTCATTTTTTTTCTCATTTTATCAATATCAAATATAATTCTGTTTCGGTTATCTATTTATTATTATTATTATTATTATTTTTTTTTTTTTTTGTTTATCGTTTATTTTTATCAAGTGGAAAAAATGTTTATAATAAAAACGACTCGGGCTTTGTGCGTCTGGTTTATATTTGTCTGTTTCGTTTCTTTAAATCTTTCCTTTTTCCTTTTTTTTTTTTTTTTTTTTTTTTTTTTTTATTTTATTTTCATCGACTCGCATTTTTAAGGCACGGCCTTTCACGCAGGAAAGAGCCTGAACTATTTAAGAAAATAAAACGGCTCAGTAGGATAAAAGCGCGAATCGCTTCGTTTTTTTTTTTTTTTTTTTTTTTTTCTTTACTCCTTTTAACTTGTCTCGTCTCTCTCCTTCCGAAAAGCCACATGCATTCACACCCGCTTTCATACACATAAAAATATCGACGACTAAATTTCGTTAGATGAAAAACCCCTATTTTATCCCATTTATTTTTCTTCGGCATTTCGAAGCCGCAAAGACTCGTGTCATGCAGAATCTCTTTGGTTAATGCAAACTACTCGTGTATAAGTTTATCTGGATATATACGCATACAATATATCCCCTCGCTAGTAATTCGCAGCAGTACAATAAACACGATCATCGGATTTGAAAAAAAAAAAAAAATTTTTTTTTTTTTGTTATTCCTTTCATCATCAAAAAAGACCGGAAGAAGATTATATCTTCTCCAGGCGTACAATAGTTTAATATCTATATTCGTTATGTATTTTATAATAAAACACTCTCAATGTGTCGGTAGCGTGAAGTCGATCAAGCTATAATATATATATATATATATAAAAGAAAAAGCACACTCCATACGTTTCCATTGAGACGATGGGGGAGGGGGAAATAGTCCCCGATTCGCCTTTATACAACAACTAAACGAGCCTAAGAAAGTATACAGAGTTAAAAAATCGCTTTTGTCGTAAACCATCTTCGGTGCGGCTGCCCGTCTCGTTTAACGATTCGTAAACGAGAAGCAACATCCCACGCGAATCGCGAATGAGAAGATGAACGCATATATATGTATATATATATGTATATATATATATATATATATATAAATATCAGGCAGGACTCGACATGCGCGCATAAAAGAAAATTCCATGCAGAGTTTCTTCTTCTTCTTCTTTTTTTTTTCTTTTTTTTTTTCAATTATCCATAAGAGGAAAGAATTCATTGATTCGTACCGAATTTTCTTTTTTCGCTCGTGCGCGCGGTGAATATATATATATATATATATATATATATATATATATATATATATATATATATATATATATATATATAAACGTCAATAACCGCACGTTTAGCACCAGTCTGTCGCGAAGCAAGCGGCGACCGTGTGAACGAGAAAACGATCGCCGGGCAGATCGGATAATTGACGCTTTGTCCTTCCTTATCGAGGACTCTTATTCTTTTGTTTTCCTTTCTTTTTTATTTTTATTTTTTTTTTAAACTTCCTTGTTCGAATTAACGGAGTTTTGGCACAGCAGCGGCGGAGGAGGCATTGCGCTTGCACGCGTCGCGACGGGCTCGTTGTTGTTGGCAGCACCGATCGGTGCCCGCGGTCTTCGTCCGCAGCCGATCCTCGGTTCAAGACCTGTAGATGCGTATGACGTCGCGGATCGTGGCTCGGCAGAGCGGGCAGTGGCCGCCTCCCTTGCCGCGCCACTGTTGCAGCGCGCACGTGTAGCACATGCACATGTGGCCGCACATGTAGAGGACGCTGTCGATGCTGCGCTCGTAACAGATTGAGCACTCGCTCGGTTGGCCGGGAGTAGGCTGAAGACCCTCGCTCCACTGCTGCAGATGAGACGCGGACGAGGACTGGCTGCCGCTTACTTGTGAAGTCGTCGGGCTGAGCGCCCCGTCGACGCTCTGGTAGGAGACGGGATCGACGTAGGTCGACGAGGAGCCGGTCGAGGCCATGGTGCCGGTGAGCGGAGGCGAGGACTGTCTCGTCGCGACGACGGAGGTCGACGAGGGTGCCCGGTGAGAAGAGCTGCCGCTGCCGCTGCCGCCGCCGCCGCCGCCACCGCCCTGCTCGACGGCTCCGAGGGCCGAGAGCTGAGCAACGGGGTACGAGTTCTGAGGCGGTAGGTTCACCACGAGGACGGTGCCGCCTCCGACGGCAGCCTTGAACTGCACCATCTCGGAGAAGCGCGACAGCTCGGTGGCGGAATTGCTGTGATTCGTCGGCTGCGAGGAGGGCACGGGAGCAGCGACTACGGGCGTCGGAGAGACGACCGCGCTGCCGGGGCCGTTCTGCGGCTGCTGTCTCTGTCTCGGAGGCGAGCTGGGCGGTCGGCTCGCGAGCATGCGGACTCGTTGAGTACTGCCGTAGACGTCGACAAAGGCCCAAAGCTGGAGGCTCTGATCAACGTGCATAACAACGTTGGGTGGGCCGCCGTTTTTGCTCATCTGCACCTCGCCGAAGTGCGTGACGGTGAAGGCGATCTCGTCGCCGGGCTGGGGACTCGAAGCGACGTCTTTCGAGACGACCCAGTACTCGGGCCGATCGAGGAGCAGGTCGCTGTCGTCGGGCAGGTCTTCGACCGTAAGTCTGGCGGGGTCGCAAGAGGTTAGACCGAGAGCCAGAGCACCGACGTACATGGGCTCGGTGGCGAGGATCTGCACGACGAGGCGCTCGCCGAGCACCAGGGGACGATTCGTGAAGGCGTAGCCGTGACAGAATTCCGTGTCGCTGCGGGTGGCCACGCATTGCTGGTTGCTGAAGCGAATGTTGCGTCCGCGAGTTCTGTAAAAAAAAAAAAAAAAAAAAAAAAAAAATAAGTAAAAGGATAAAATGGATTAAAGGATAAGTAGCGGCTGTCGCAACGCAGAGATCGAACAAAAACGATCGATAATATCATCGATTGCAACGGTTCGATTAATACTTACGGATGGAATGGGAGCGGTGTGAAAAGAACGCCCGGCGGTTGAAACCTAAGACCGGGAAGCTCGACGTCGGGTTCGTGATGAATGCTAACCGTCTGCATCGAGGGTACGATGATTCGTTCGACGTCGCGGCCCGCGTTGCTCGCGTCGTCCATGGCGGAGTGCCTGCTGTGTTGGGCATTGTCCTCGTTGCTGTAATCGGCGCCCCGGCGAATATTGTTGAAGTGTTGACGATTCGGATCGACGAACTCGATTGCGGTACTGTTACCGTAGACGTCGATTATGGCCCACAGTGGGCTGCGGGTCTCGACGCCGCTGAAGAAGACGCCCTTCTCCTCGCCGTTTACCCCAAAGTGCACGTTGCCGACGCTGGTGACGTAGTAAAAGAGTACGGTGTCGCGCTCGGCGAATCGCTCGGCCAACGCTTTGGCCCAGTAGCCGGGTTTGTTGGTCAGATCCGGGCAGGCGTAGCGTGGCAGACCGTTGCGGAGATTGGTCGGGTCGTTGCTCGTGAAGCCGAAACGTATGACGCCGCTCCAGTTGTTCGAGATCTCCAGGAACTTAACGCATACCTGTAAGAAAAACGACGAAGTTTTAGATTTCACGTTGATCGACAATAATAAATGAATAATCGACGAGTCTGCGCGTTTAGTCTCAGCGAAAGGATAAACGAGATAACAAAGAGCCGCGCGTTGTCGGTTTTAGAAATCGTTTTCACGTATCAGCGTCAACGGAGTCATCGCGGAAATCGACTTATTTAATTATTCGAACGGCGTAAGCGGAATAAATAGCCGCGGTCGATTCCAGATAAAGATAAACGATCCTTGCGCAATGCCACGCCGGTATTTTTTCGAGCTAAAGCGTCGTTCTTTGTCTATAGATCCGTACCGGCTATTAAACATTTTTCGATGAAAGAAACGTCGCAAAAGTTCGGTTATCAAAATAAAAAAAAAAAAAAAAAAAAAAAAAAAAAAAAAAAAACGGAGCGATTGCACTATAACGAAGCGCGCGTAATTCTAGCTAAATAACGCCTGGAGGTATAAAGGTCGCGCGCATAAAATAGCGGCGTTTGGAAATATAATCGCGCAAACGTCGACACCTACGCGCGACTTTAACCTTGAATAAATAGAAAGACGGACTTTCACGCGCGATCGCTTATTTTATCAATCGCAATGACTTTTCATTAGTCGAAACAATATCGGAATAATTTAGATGAATTTACGATGAAATACAATAAAATTTACAAATATTTGAGAAAAAAAAAAAAAAAAAAAAATACTATTCGACGCTATTAACAAGCTTTAAAAAACATTCGATTCAACTTCTCGTCTTTTTTCGATTTCACGGCAACATCTGAAAATCATAATACACGAAGAGATTGCCGAAAAAGGTGTCGGATACAGAGATGATTTCACTATGAATAAAACGGTAATGAATATAAATCGTTAATAGAGAGATACGGAGAAAAAAAAAAAAAAAAAGAATGTCGAACTGAAAGCGAAGGTTTTCGAGGAAAAAAAAAAAAAAAAAAAAAAAAAAAAAAAAAAAAAAAAATACGAACGCGAATCTTTTTAATTTAATGCAAGAGCGCGCAAAATTGTTCACGCTTATCCGAGCGCGAATCTTATCTTCTATTTTTTAATCGCAAGGAGTATAAGTAAAAAGAGAAAGAAAAAAATTTCATTTCCAAGCATTATTAATTTACCATTAAAATTTATGATACTGTTTATATAAAAGTTTAAAATTATTCGATTAACGAGAAGTGAAATTGTTTTTTTTTTTTTTTTTTTCATTTTTCCAATTAGAAGAAAAAAAAAAGAAGAAAAGAAAAGAAAAGAAAATAACGATAAAAATAAAAGTTTACCTTTTCGCCAACGCGCACAGGTCGGGCGCTGAACGTAACACCTTTGCAGAAGCTCTCGTGCCTCCTGGCGATGGTGTTTCCGTTGCATAGTCGAATATTGTCGCCGTGTACTTGATGGAAGGTCAGCGGAGGCAAATTGTTCGTGCCCGCGTTCGACGATCTCGGGGCTGTAACAATAATTTTGCAAGGCAAACCTTTAGCGACGCTTTATAATTGTTTTTTATCATTGTTTATTTTAATTTTACGTTAAACATTTTAAAAATATGTACTAGAGTTATATAAGAAGTTTAAGAAAAAGCTTGGAGTTAATTACAAAACGTGCACGCAAATATCGCACATGAATGGGTAAAAAAGAAGAAAAAAAAGGGGGGGGGAGGAGATTCGACGAGTTTATTTTTTTTTTTTTTTTTTTTTTTTTTTTATAAGCCTTCGAAGAGTCGAGGATTCTTGAAAAGGCAAATCGATCGCTCGTAATTTCGGTAGCCCATTCACGAAAACAACAAAAGACGATCGTTTTCGCGTACATATATGCAGGTAAGAGCACTAGCGAGTCGAGCAAAATTGACCAAATGGTTAAAGAAATAATGAAAAGGGGGACAATAATTATAAAACGCGCGAGTATAACGACGCGCGTTCTCGTGTACGTACCGCGAAATCTTCTTCCGTTCGGTTTTTTCATATCGGCTGTGTGTGCGTGTGTGTGTGCGTATACCGTTTCTGCTTTCTTTTCTTTATTCGAATGATGTATATACGTCGACCGCAAGTAACGATTGGTTATGTATGTACCGCTGTGTACGATAATCGATAATTACTTTTTTTAAAGCCAAAAAATTTTTTTTTTAATATCCCAACAACTAAGGTAAATTGTCTGAAACGAAAGCAAAAAAAGACAAAAAAAGAAATAACAAAATTTTTAAAAAAAAACTACACATAGACGCGATGAATTATTTATTTTACGATTATTAGTGTATAGAAGAAGCGAGAAGAAAAAAGATAAGAACGCCGTACGAGAGCGCGTAAACGGCGATCGATCGTTCGAGCGTCGATTTTCGACTGGCGAGTCGAGTTTTTGCTCGCCGACGGAAGTCCTGCGCAGGAAGTTTATATAGTGGGAATAGTAAATCCCATGAGACCGCAGGATATATATATATATATATATGTTTACCGCATAGCCTGTGCGCGTTCTCTTACGCATGAGTAGGTTTACCTTTTGAATTACTAAACCGCGAGCGCGTTGTTGCTGTTGCGAAATTTTACGTTTGGAATCTTTTAAGTTGAAGATATAGACGAAAAAACAAACTGTTTATAACTCTGGAAATAGGATATCCTATACTAGTTTAAAAAAGAGTGAGAGAGAGAGAGAGAGAGAAAAAAAATCTGTTCGGAATGTTCGTATATCCGATAGTAAGCGTGACAATAATTAATCCGCTCGTTAAACGCTTTGTAAAAAGCTCCCGCGTGCCTCGCTCGAGTTGCTATCATTTCGTACACGCGTTATCTATGTATTATTACTTAATGAGACGATGTTATATCACGAAATTCCTATTCATCTCTCTTACGAGTAGTTATAGGAAATTCCGATGAGTTTGTTGCACGAGGTAGAAATAAAACAAAATAAAAGTAACATGGGGCAACACGCACGATGCGTTAAAAAAAAAGTCGATCCGAACCGAAATGCAATTATAGGCTATTTCTTTTATTTTATTTTATTTTTTTTTTTTTTTTTGGGGGGGGGGGGGGGGGAAGGGAGGTAGGTTTTATATATAGCGCTCTCGACTCGTTTCATTCTCTCTGTATACAGAAAATCGGTCGAGAGAGCGTATTTAATTGTTTCTGGAAACGCCGATAAAGCTCGAGCTCGTTGCGTTCTCTGTAGAACGAACTTAGATACGAACTTCTACCCCCCTCCTTTTTTTTTTTTCTTTTTTTTTAAGGTCAACGAGCGCACCGAAAAACAATATACGGTTAAAATAGTGTAACGCAATTTTTCTTCTTTTTTTTTTCCTTAATTAAGAAAGTGCTTGGTATAGGTTAATTTTTTTTTCCTTAGAGTGCGAAATCGGTATCGGATATCTCTGATGTAAAGTTTCAGAAAAAAAAAAAAAAAAAAAAAAAGGTCAATCCGCAAAGTCGCCGGAGGCAGCAAGGCCCGGCAACGGCGACAGACTCGAGGAGGAGCGTTACGCCGATGATCGCGCCTGACGTATACGCGCCCCGACACGTATAGATTTTAAAGTGCATACGGGTAACATAGTTAACGCGAGCTTGTACACGTACGTACATTTATACACGAACAGCGTGGGAACACTCGCAACTCATAGTCTCTCTCTCTCTCTTTCTAACCGCTTGGCCGAGCACTCCTTCGTGCCGTGGAAAACCGTGACTCCCGGTTATATTACGCCTCTCCCCCGCGCGCTCTTTTTGATACTCCGTTTATTTCCCCTCCCCCCCTCTCTCTCTCTCTTACTCTCCCTTCCCAAACGCGATATTGTGCAAAACGAGAAAGGCGCGTTTGGATTAGGTGTCCGCGGATGTAAATTGGCTGCTTCTTTATCTCGTGGATAAATAATTATGAATAGACTGTGTCGCTGTCGTATTGTTTGCGTTTAAAGAAAAAAAAAAAACAGAAAGCAAGAAAGGCGTACGGTTAACGGTTAATCGGCGCAGTCTACTAGCCGAGCTTCTCCCTTTGTGTACGTTCGAGGATAATTTTCTCCAGCGACGACGAGAATAGAACCCATAAGCGATACACGCGTGCCCTCGCACGTGTTTTTCTTCTCCCTCGCTTACGCCATCTTCTTACATGTACATATATACATATACAAGTTCTATCGTGCAAATTTTTATATTTATCTAGAAACGTGTGAAAAATTCGCGAGTGAATTAAAAAAAAAAAAAAAATAAAAGAAAAATTCGCGGTTAAAGAACGGCGATCGAATTTCCGCGCGAGCGATTTGTGAGATACGGAGAGTAAGAGAGTGAGAAAGAGAGAAAGAGAGAGAGAGAAAAAGAGAAATATGACGAAGGGAAAGGAACCGGGTATGTCTTAATCAGAATTTGCCCGGTGAATTTTACCGCGACAGTTTCCGGTGCCGAGGCGAGTGACGATTCGCTTCAAGGATTACACCGAGAGAGAGAGAGAGAGCCGCTTCTTCGCGTTCTCACCTTTATTTTTTTTTTTTTTTTTTTTTTTTTATTTTCTTCCGTTCTTTTATTTCGAGTTGCTCTTTATTATTTCGTACGTTCGTTCTCGCGCAACGAACGGGATGGAAGAAGGAAAAAATAAATAACGTTCATATGCTATGTTTCAATTAACGTTATTACATTCTCGGCCGAGTAATGAATTATAAAAGACGAGAGATCCATTAATAGTCGCGTCGGTCATCCTCTTGCTTTATCTCCATCTGCGTCTACATCGACGCGACCTTCTGTGTGTATGTATATATATATATATATATTTTTTTTTTCGCGTTCTTTTTTATTTATTCCGGTATTCTATTTTAAAACGCGTACCGTTAAGTTCACATCGCGTAATTCGCACCATTGTTAACTTTAAGCGAGTCGACGAGCGCGCGTCGGCTTATTTTTTTTTTTTTTTTTTTCATAAACTTAATCTCACGGTGCGCATGTATATATACATCGCGGAAGCTTTGCACCGTTATCATGTTTATACTAAAATATACAACAGCCGAATATTTACAAAAAGATAATATTTAAAGAAAGAGATAGAGATAGAGAGAGAGACAAAGATAAAAATACGGTGGTTAAATTCGATAAGAGAGTTAAACACTCGGGTAAATACTCGACGGAGCGAGTACAAAAGAAACTCGTAGTAATTAAGTGGTGTCGTAGACGCGTTGCTTACGCAACTTCCATACGCCCGACGCACGATAAATAAAGAAGACGACGACGGAATCGGTAGTTCGCGCTCTCTATTCCTTTCACTAAACTATCTCCGCGGCGTAATTTCTTTGTTCTCTCGGATAGAGAAACGGCGCTAAAGAATCGGCGATTCGACGTGTCCCGGACGGATCCTCGTCGTCCGGAGCGCTCGTTCTTTATTTCGTTCTTTCTCTTGTTAATGTAATCGACGGCGATCGAGGGGGGAAGTGAGCGGCGGCGCCGGGGAACGAAAGAAGCATAAATATACGTCCATTCGAAGCCGAAGTCGAAGCCGCGTGGGAAACTCGCGGCACACATTTCTTCTTCTTCGTCTTCTTTTCGCGCTAGAGCGTACCTCGCTCCACGCGGAAGTCTCTTGCTGTCTTCGTCTTCTCCTTCCCCTCCCCTGCTCAACCCTATCCTCCACTTTTCTCGCCTATTTTTCGACTTTCGTAATTTCTGAGAGATTATTTATACGATCTGTACGAAGATAAATACACGTGTATATACCGGTTGACATCAACCGGTCTAAATATCCGCAGCGGCTAACCTCTTAATCGATGAAAAAGAACAAAGGTGTAAATACAGCATCTTTGAATTCGCTTAGGAGATACAAAAAAAATAAAGAAAGAAAATCCGGTTGATTGATATCCCGTGAGTTCGGGCTGTGGGAGAAAGAGCCTCTCTTTTAATATCGCGTGCGCGTTGCATTTTCCCGACAACTCGAAAGTAAGTTAAAGGAGCGGGAGAAGAGGAGGAGGAGGAGAATGGAAGGAGGCAAGATCGACGCGTTCCCACGACTACGAAGCCCCTGATCTTTGCCTACTGCCTATATCTACGCTATGATTTCCAAGGCGTTCGCGCTCCTTACTCTTACTCTCTCTCTCTCTCTCTCTCTCTCTCTTTCTCTCTCTCACACTACTTATCCTGAAAAGAGAGAGAGAGAGAGAGAGAGAGAGTTAAAAGAACGTGAAGGCACTCTCCTTTGAGGTGCGAGCTCGTACGTGTTATACGTCTGTACGTGTATATAGCTCGAGGAAAACGAGGCGCTAGAGAGAAAAAGAGAGATAGATAGAGATAAAGAGAAAGAAAAAAAAAGAGAGAGAGAGAGAGAGAGCACGTGAATTTTCAGTGCGCGCACACACGCGTGAATGCGCCCGCAGCCGCGTAAGAATGCCAATGCGCTCTTCGAGACGTTGAACGCTCGCGTTACCGGGAATTTTTCTAATATCGAGCTCTCTCGGGGAATTTTATACGTCTCCCCACCCTTCATTTTTATTTAAGTTATCTTTTTATAGCTTACCAATTAAAAAAAGTAAAAAAATCTTTGCCTTTTTTTTTCTTTTACCTGTTAAATATTCATTAAAATATTGCAACAGTATTCAATAAACTAAAACGCGACAAAAAAAAAAAAAAAAAAAAAAAATTAAATATAAAAAAGTATAAAAAAAAAAAAATTTAATTCAATATAAAAATTCAGAAATTACATCGTCGTCCTATAAACAACTTCGCGAGCGAAGGAAACAAACACACTCTCGCAATGCGTACATCGAATAATACACACCTGCGAACAGAGACAGACGGACAGACGATAGGCACACACGTAAGCGCGCAGGACTTACAGTGTGTCTTTGTTCTCGCGTGCACTCGCTGGCGCGGGGCTGCGCTCCTTTCCCTCGCGCGTTTTCTATATCTAATACGCGAGTCGAGTCGAGTCGAGGGATCCAGTCAGTTTTTATGTGGGTTATGCAATGACTGTACGCGCGAGCGCGAGCTTAGTCAGGTATAAACACGCGCAAACATCGGCAAGGAAGGTTACAATGTGTACAGATATTTATACATATATATATATATATATATATACACACGGATGACGTTATAGGTATGACACTGTGGGAAAAAAACCGCGACTGTCTTCGAGATTTATATAGATATACATATGAGTGTAATTGAGAAAGGAAAAAAGGAAGGAGGAGGGGGAGGAGGAGGAGGAGGAGGCGGTGGGGGAGGGACAATTTTTGTCTACGCAGTTATATACTCGGAACGTTTCAATTTGCCAGAGATTAAGTGGATAGGCGAATTGCAATTTTCTTTCGTCTCGGCTTGATCGTTACTTTAAGATCGTTGCTTATAATGTGGTTGTTTGGAAAGCGTTACGGTACGTATCCATAGATATATCACAGGCGAGCCTTTAATCACGCCGAATACCTCGTCTTAAATTATAATAATGAAGCGTATTAGTCATTAAACGCGTTTGTATATTAAAAATTCGAAAATTTATTATTTCGCAAAATTTTCAACGTCTATTACATTGTATCGTACATTTGCATACATATAGCAACAATCTCTTTAACGGTCTTGCATTAGCTTGACACATCTGTCGTTTGCACGCTTGCATGTATACGTATACATATATATGTCTATAGGTATGAGCACCCAAACTTCAGCGAGTAGGGACCAGTCACCCTCGGTATAAGAAAGAAAGAAAGAAAAAAAAAAAAAAAAAAAGAGAGAGAGAGAGAGAAGAATGGGGCAGTTTTTATTCCGTCTGGACGCTCGCTCCGAACGTATGAGAGAAAATGTAATATAAACACAAGCGAGTGGATGTATCGTTTTCAATTCTTTGGAGCGGCTAGTTTCTTTTTCTTTTTTTTTTTTTTTTAAGTTATAACCGGCAGATTTTAAATTCTACGTTTATCCGATTATCATCGAGGGATATGTGCGTGTGTAACGTTTGTTTAAAGAGAAAGAGATACGGTAAGGCATCTTTCGTTAATTTTGTAAACAAAGTAAATTGAGCCGTGGATAAGAACCGAGTAAAAATATATGAAAAACGAGCTTCGATGAAAAAAAAAAAAAAAAATAATAAAAAAACCAACGGTCGGTTTAAGGTAAACAAAGGTGCAAATACATGTATAGCATAATGGATATGTATACGTATATCCACAATAGGTAACTTTGAAACACTCATTGTTTCTTTACGCATACGCGTACACGTACATACTTACACAAAAAGGGATAATAATAAAGGGAGGAAGAATCCATACACACACCAAAAAAAAAAAAAAAGGAAAAAGAAAGCAAAGAACAACGGCGCACCTCGATCGATCGACGATCGAGTGGCTTCCGCCGGAAGAAACTTTCCGGCGCAGAAGCCAAAATGAATAAACGAAGACGCGTTAACTACCTGTACGTAAATAAATATATAAGCTAGAATCGATTATGAGTAAATATTAAAAACAATAAATAAGACGATAAGTGCCGTGGGTTAAAAACTCACCGGTAAGATTACTCGATAGACGTAATCTCGCGACTCTGGTCGCCCTGCCGATGGTTAATGGCCTCCTGGGCCGTTGACAGGACAATGACATCGCTAGTGCGTATGGTTGTCGTTTGTTGTTTACCAATAAATATATCGACGAGACACGCGTCACGAGCTACGCTATAGGATATATGTGTATATATATATATATATCGTATGCGCGTGTAAACAAGTTAGGGGAGCGCAATAGGCGCCGCTATAGCGAAAAACTTTCGAGCTCCGTTTGTTTACAATCGGAGGGAAGATGGCGCTGGTGTCGAAGGGCATAAATAGCGGCGAAGCGTTTGCTCAATGAAAACTTTTTTTTCACCTTTGTCAAAACGACTCCCGACCGAACTATTTTATTTTTTTTTCTTATTTTTTTTTTTTTTTTTTTTTTTTTTTTTTTTTTTTTTTTTTTTTTTTTTTTTTTTTTATTATTAAATTTTTATTAAAGACGACGAAAATTGATTTGAGATTTTAAGCGACAACTACGGCGATGATAATAACGCGAGGATTTAATAACGAAACGACGCGGCGCTCGAAGAATAAACGCGGGCGGCCCGCGCGACGCCAGCCGAACGACTGGGGCTGTAGTGCGCCGAGCGGCTGTACGAGTATACATAGAAAGAAAGGAGAAAGAGAGAGAGAAAGAGAAGCGAGAGGCCCCGCCGCTTGGATGTATACACGCATACACATACACGAGAGCGGGCACAGCTGGCCCGACAGTACGTCTGAGTGTGCGTTCGTGTCCGTGTGCGCTCTTTCTCTTTCTCTCTCTCTCACACACACACACACACACACACACACACACTCGGACGCGCAGGATGCGAAGGGAGCGTCTGCGGCCGGCGTTCGTGTCCTGCTTGCCTGAGTTTATAAACACAAAGGCGCGGCGCGTTGCACGTATATGTACTCTATATATACGTGTGTACGCGCGCTCGCTTTCTTTCTTCCTCTGTCTCTCTCTTTTTTTTTTACTCGTATTTTTTATCTTATCGCACGTGCGCGCTTATTATATACATGTAGCTAAGGAATACAGTTTTGCTTGTTGAATCACGCGAGGTTCGCAATGGCTAAAACGGAAGATCGATTCCGTACGCGTCTCTGATATATAATTCCTCCTGGAGTATTAGACGATGCTTCTGCCGCGGAGAGCGAGATGAGCCCGCGAGTCTCGATACAATTAACCTCCTCCTCTTCCTCCTTCTCCTCCTTCCGCGGAGCCTTTCGCTGCCTCTCTTGCCTTATCCCCTAGAGGAAGGAGTGAGCAAGAGGAAAAGAGAAAGAGAGAGAGAGAGAGAGAGAAAACCGAAGGTGTTTCCATCTCTTTTCAGGTGCAACGAACCTTTCCTTATACTCTCCTACACAACAACAACAACTATTGCCCGAGAGGTTGCTATCTCTCACGTTTACTCTTGTTCTTTCTCTCTTGGGTCATTCATCGCAAAGTGTATGTGTAAATATATGTATATATAAAGAGGCGCAGCGCGCCAACTTTATCGACTTCTAATTCTTATTGCGGTAACTCATCGCTCTCACGATGCTGACTCGAGCGAAGTAGGTCGCGCGCGCTCGTCTCCGAGAGCTCGTTTATCGCGCCTAATTCGTGAGTACAACTCCGCTATTTTCTCTTTGTCTTTCACCCAAAGGACGTTCTTATTGCGTAATCCGTTCTTCCTCGGGATACGATATAAACTCGCTACGGACACGATCCGAAAGCAAGAAAGATTCGTAATGAAAGTAAAGTTTCTATGACTTTGAGAACGACGTGGGCAAAGACGTAAAGACGAACAACAAAAAAAAAAAAAAAAAAAAAAAAAAAGCGTATATTCCCAAGTGGGGCGAAGTCGAGAGAGCAGACACACCGCGCCGGCAGCTGCTATTCAATGTCCTATATATATACACATACACGCGTAAATGTATAAGGGATGCACGCGCTTATACGCATACTTATGCGCACACGTACAGGTAAAGTTCGGGTACGCGCACCACCTGGCCGACGTACACACGGCCGCGTATACACCGGGCGTTCGATTCGCTCGAGAGAGGGGAGAGAGAGAGAGAGAGAGAGAGAGAGAGAGAAAAACCAGCTAACTTTCTCTCTCTTTCTCCCTCTCTCCCTCTCTTTCGTACGTGCATAACAACGACAAAGAGATTCTTCATTGTTACATCCGTCTCTGTTTCTCCCCTTATTTCGACCTTTTTTTTATATTTCGCTAGAAAGAGGGGAGAAAACGAACGACGGATTCCAGTACTCGGAGGCACGACACCCCTATACAGTATTCGGATAAAATACCCTTGGACCGTCGTTTCTCCTTTTTTTTTTTCTATCCTCCCCATTGTGTCTTAGCTTAAAAATAGTCTGAAATGCGCGAATTAGAATTAGAATTGCGATAAAGAACGTCCATGTATGCGTATACGCATCGAGTATAAAAAAACTTTTGAAACTCGCACAACGCTCGGAATATAATTAGCGTTACGTTATCGCAATTCGTCGCGAATGACAATTCCATGCTTATGTACACGTACACGCACACATATACTCGAAAAGCGAGTATCGGCGAGGTGCGCGCGCGCTCGCATCCATCGGCTCCTGCATTGTACCAGTATACGTTAACGATCGATAATTCTACGGGCATTTGATCCCGCGTGAACGCGTTTCTCTCTCTCTCTCTCTCTATCTCCCTTTTGTCCATCGCGTCACTTCCACCCTTCCATGAGTGAGTTAGCTCTATATATATATCTATCGCGGAATTAAATTGCGCACCGACGAGTGGCCGGTTCTCTTCTCGCCTATCCGCTGTTCTGTCTGTCCGTCTAGATAAACCTACCTCTCTTTTCTCCCCTCCCTCCCCCCTCCTCTCTGCGACTCCGTTACTCTCGGCCGGATTTTGATATAATGGAAATGCGAGGATTTTCGCGCGGGTGTAACAAAGACTCGCTCGCTCGGTCAATTTTTATTTATAAGGAAAGTTTAACATTAAACGACGATATATATAACAACAACAACAACGAGAAACTGTAAAAAAGAAAAAAAAAAAAAAAAAAAGTTCAGTAGGCTACGGAATATATAGGTAAAAGCTCGAGTTTACCTCCGTTGATAAGTACATTGAAACTCGAGAATTTACACCCCGTGTACTTGAGTACTCGAGAGCTGGAGAGAGAGAGAGAGAGAGAGAGAGAGAGAGAAGCGAGGGTGGTTCACCGCTTTCGAGTGAGTTTTCGTCGCTAGGCGGATGCCGCGTGCATCTGTGCTACTACGCGCTTCCGGAGCTCTTGAATGTTTGCGCAACGATTCCTATATATATATATATATACGTGAACATACACATAGATATCCATACATACATATAGCCGTTTACCAAAGGGCAAAAAGAGGCGCGTACGCGTAAATATACTCAACTCGAGGACGCTTATATATTTTTTGCCAACTACGATACGGTATGTTAAGCGGTAATGCATGGAATTAAAAAAAGGAAAGAAAAAAAAAAAAAAAAAAACGAAAAGGGCAAACGCGCGCCCGCGCGCGATTAAAGAGACGTAAAACCTCCGCGCGCGAAGAGTCCTTTGTAAAGCATAAGTTTTGTGCGCTCGTAGATAATCGCTCGCACGTGTAATGTATTCATTGTATGCATTGTATGTATATGTATATTCCGGGAATAGGCGAGATAAATGAGCCGTAAAAAGTCTCCCGGGGCGCGTTACACTTTATTAGCCCGAAAAGTCTTACTCCCGTCTCCCTATTCGATCGAAATGACGAAAAATATGTATTATGATAATGCCCATATTTAATTCGACGAGAGAAAGCGTGATCCATCTTTTCACCGAATAATAAGACTAATAAAACGATGACTTTTATAATTTCCATTAAAAATAAACGCGCAATTCTTTTGCAATAAACAACGAATAATAAAGGAGCGAGTAGAGGAGAGTTTAAGCTACTTCTCTCTCTCTCTCTCTCTCTCGTCGACCGGAAAAATCGATCAAACAACGCCGCGAAAATTCACCGGCCGGTCCAACCTAAAATCGATCGGTACGCGAAAGAGAGAGAGAGGGTAGAACGTCGCTGTTGAATTCCCATGGCTATGCCGAAGCGGTGCTCTGGGCGCGCGTCAACCCCACCACGAGAGAGAGAGAGAGAGAAAGAGAGAGAGGCGAACTCTGCTACCGACAGCCAACGGTGCACCGAGGTACTCGTATGGGGGTTATACAGGGAGTTTAAGCGAGGGCGAATATATCGCGGATGCCGCAATATATAGAGGCTGTATCGATCCTCTCTTGCACACCCGGAGACCGAGAGAGAGAAAGAGAGAGAAAGAGAGAGACTCTCTGCGCTGTTGTCAGGGGGTCTGATAACGGACCTGCCACGGCTTCGTTTCTCTCTCTCTCTCTCTCTCTCTCTCTCTCTCTCTCTCTCTCTCTCGGTCTCGTTTGCTCGCGAGTTAGTGTACAACGAAATTTCTCTTTCCATCTATTTCATGTATTGTGTCTACGTGCGAGAGTACAGACGATGCTTATTTTATTTTATTTTTTTTTTTTTTTTCAGCTATGGAAATCGATCATTTAAAAATATATTTTTTTTTTCTTTCATCCGAGCCTAAAATTTACGCTCGTAATTAAAATGTTTTGCGTTGGAAATTTATTGTACGAGCGAGCCTTTTTTTTTTTATAGATATATATTTTTAAGAGGTTCGCGTTAGGAAGCAACAAGGTCATCGTAGCAGCGCTGCTACTTCTCATGACATAATAATACCTCTTCTTCAAAAGATACGCCGGGATATATGGAAAATATCTTTCCACGCTTTCGCGTTCCACTTTATGCGAGATAAAGACAGAGAGTGAGAGAGAGAGAGAGAGAGAAAAAAAGCGCAAGAATAACCGTTCGTCTATTCGTGTTTTTTGAACGCTCGTTCGTCATGGCGATAAAGATTCGAGTGGCCCGGGACAACGGGAGTAAAAAGGCAGCGTCCGAGGATAATAAAAAAAAAATAAATAAAAAAATTAAGAACAAACTCTCTCGTGCGCACGAGTCTGTCTGGTTACTCTGCTTTCTGTCTTTATTAAGCGAGCCAAGCTCACGAGAGATGATAAAGCGCGAAGATAAAGCCGCGCGCGCTTACGTGTGTGTCTTTGAAGTTTGTCCTGCCGCGCATAAGGAATCGAACGTAAAATTCCGTCGTTTCTACGAAACGCTTGAAGAATTTTCCGCCTCGAGAGAAAGATAGAGAGTAAGAAAGTAGAAAAGGATCAAGGCGAGCGTTCGCTCATTAGCAAAGTCAGCGAACGAATCGAATGCGCAGCTGCCGAAAAGAAGAGAGAGAGAGAGAGAGATGCTTTCCTCGCGAGTAAAATGTGTAATCGACTTCACGTGTGAATTCCCACGGAAATCCGTTATACACTCGATGCGACCCTTATAGGGGGATATATATATATATATATATATATATACATGTATACTTCTTCCCTCGTCGTTCGGCTAAGGAAGTAAGGATCGAGCTCGCGCAGGAAGGGGATGGAAGCCTGTTTCTTCCTAAACAAAAAAAAAAAAAAAAAAACAAAATGCCGCTTCCTCGATATGGAAGAAGAGGAAAAAAAACGGGAAATCAAAGGAAGAAGCCCGAATTCGAAGCCTGTCTTAAACAAAAAAAAAACAACGAAGAAGAAAGAAAAAAAAAAAAAAAAGTGATCGCGGTAATAAACGTAAGGATATATTTAAAACTTTGATTAAAAATCAAAGGCAACAATAAGCGACGACTCCTGGCGCGGATTATTTCATTTTATATTATTTTATTATTTTTTTTCTTCATCGCGCTCGCGGTTGCAAAGATGCAAAGGGAAAAAGATAAGCGAAGTTGATATACAGATATAGTCGTAGACTACTCTCGCGATGCGCTCGAAGTAGAAGCGAAGAAAGAACGAAGAGGCGCCCGTAGATGAGGTGTACAACACACTCGTATGCTCGGGTCAAGACTAGAGTAAGAGGATCGTGTACACGATTCCGAGAGAGAGAGAGAGAGAGAGAGAGAGAGAGAGAGTCGCTTGAACTTTCCCAGTTTGCGCGGGGTCAACGGTTCCTGCAGCGGCTCTCAACCGCCGTGCGCTTTATCATATCTACGCAGCCGTTGTTTTATTTTTACGCGTTTACGTTATAAAAATAAATCGTACGATATATTTTTTTTTTTTTTATAAAATTTTATAACGAGAAGGGCAAAAAAAAAAAAAAAAAAGAAAAAAATTCGACGTATATACGACGCTTTCTTCGCGGTGAAAGTGAACGGATGAGAAACGATCGATTGATCGATCCGTTGAAATATTTAATTTATACGTTATATCGCGCGACCTTGTAATTAAGCGTAAAAATAGAGGACAATAAGAGAGCGTCGTAACTTTATAAAACAATAATAAGTAATAATGCAAACGCGCGTAACGTATTTCGTCGTAAGCGTATACGCGTTAAGGGGCGAAATTCGAAACCCTCGGCGAATAAGTACACATATCGAGAGCTTGGTCGTGTAACGTATAACTTCCGGGCAACCGGAAACCGCGCGCGTTACCGCCCGAGACGGTGTGTGTGTGTGTGTGTGTGTGTGTGTGTGTGTGTGGATCGGCAACGATGTGTCGCTTGACCCTTTTTGAACAATTAAACAATAGAGGTAGAGATATGACTCAAGAGCTCTCGTTTATTCGTTCTTTGGCAAATTGCGCGTGGGCCACGAGAGATGACTCTCTTTATTAACGTATATATTCGTCTTGCGCTCTCTCTCTCTCTCTCTCTCTCTCTCTTTCTCTCTTTATCACTCGTGGTGTGACTCGTTCATTCATTCGTTCATTCAGCTAGTCAAGCAGAGAGAGGGAGAGAGATGTATGTTTAACGAGTTTAAGCGATTTATTAACCTCTCGCGCTCTCGAGTGCAAGACACGAATATCTACCGCGTTTATTAGCGCTACTACACCGACCGGCTATGATTTATACGAATTCGACGTCTTTAAATTTCTTTCGCTTTATAATTTTTTTTCTTTTTTTTTTTTTTTTACTTTATCATCGAGTTGAAAAATTAAAAAAAAAGTACGTTTCGTACTTTCTTACGGCGTGCGTTTATAATTTGCGGTTTATATATATATACAGACACATACACGTATTAATCTCGGAATTATACACGCGCGATGTAACCTGCAATTCGCCAACCCTGAAACTATATAACCCATCCACGAAAGATAGAGAGAGAGAGAGAGAGAGAAAGAGAAAGAGAGAAAGGCAGAGAGAGTGGTTCAAACTCTCGGTACGATAATCGGACAACGAAAATTGCTTTTCGTTAACTTCTCTCTGTCTCTCTCTTTCTCTCTCTTCGTTGTGTCATCGGGGACTATTTCGAGGGTGTAACTATGTATATCTATCTATATAGTGGGTGGGTGTCTTCGCGTAACATTTGTTCCATTAACGACTCGAGAGGAACTCGAAAAATATAAGAGAGAGTGAGAGAAAGAGAGAGATGAATTCTCCCGGTGGGGCTTGTCTCGCGCTCTCGAGGCTCGATAGAAGCTCTTAAAAACGTCGCTCGAAAAATAGACCGCGATTATACGACGGGGGGTAGTAGAAAAGAGATACTAGCGCACCGCCCGGGACTTTTTGCCAAATATTAAGTTACGTATTACTTTATTTCGATTCTTTTTTTTTTTCTTTTTTTTTATTCGCGTTATTTTTGTTATTTTGGCTCGTTTTCTAAGCTGCACTTTACCCCTCGTCGTTTAAAAATTGCACTTGCTTTTTTAACCGAATATTCAAATGCAGAAACTTTGTATTTCATTTCTATTAAATTCTCGAAGAAATCTTTGTTTTTTTTTCTTTTTTTTTTTTTTTTTTTTCTTTATCGCGTTTAATAAAACCGAGCGACATTATACTTTAAAAAAAAAAAAAAAAGAGAGAGAGAGAGAGAGAGAAAAAGAAAGAAAAAAGATAGCGAATAACTGCAGCATTTGCATAACGAAAGCGCCAAGAGACCGCATCTCTCGTAGCATTCGTTAAGGGAGCGTGGGCGAGTCTCTCTCTCTTTCTCTCCCTCGAGAGAAAGAGAGAATCCCATCGAAAAAAGCCAACTACCCTTCCCTTCATTGGTTAGCCATTAAAACCGACCGGCTTCTTATATATGCAAATTTATATATCTATAAATTATCCCCTCCCCCAATAACTCTGCCATTAAAAATAGAAGAAAAAAAAAAAAAAAAAAAAAACAATCCTAGACCGTATAAGCCCCTCTTCCTTTTCACCTCCGCGTTCCCTTTTTAAAATCCTCGAAAGTAGAAAGAGTCGTTTCTTCGTCTTTTTTTTTTTTTTTTTTTTTTTTTTTTTTTTAATATAAAAATCTTCATGCTTTCTTATTTTTTATTCCTTCTCTTTATCCGCTTCTTCGTCTTCGTAGGCAAGCGCATTCGTTCAACGCGGCTGATTTTTCTACTCTGCTTGTTTCGCTACGGGGCTCGCGTTTCCGGTTGCGAACACAACACCTGGCCGACTCGCCGACACCTTTGCTCTTCCTTCTTTACATCTAGCTGCTTACTCCCTGTGCTTCCGGAATTCTCAAGATCGCTCGGAAGGAAACGCAAGGAATAAGAAGTTTAAAAAAAAAAAAAAAAAAAAAAAAAAGAAAAAAAGAAAAAAAAAACATTCGAGAAGCGAATTAACGAACGACTTTTAAATAAAACATTAAAATAGAGCTTAAATTAATCGCTCGAATGCGCCTTATCGTTTTAGTTCGCTGCTCGAGCTAAAAGAGAGTGAGAGAGAGAGACAAAGAGAGAGAGAGAGAGAGAGAGAGAGAGAGATGCGGGTTATATGCATAAACAAAACGGACGTCTTTCGAGTCGTAGATCGGCGAAGGGATCCGCGACTTCGTTATACGTTTTCCACGAGCAGCTGATAGCGCGTAGAGTATAGCCGATGAATATAGCGGGAGGAGAGCAAACCGGTTATCCCCGCACGACAAAGACCGCTTCTGCATTTGCTACCACTACGACTCGGCAGGTTGCCTCGCGGCGGGTGACGTCACCTTGTGAGTTCATACACGATATATATATATATATATATATATGTATTTATATACACGGTCCAGCGGAATGAGTATACTGTAGGAATACGTAAATTATGTAAAACTCGAGGGTCGCTTGCGCGGCAACGTTAACGGTTTATCGTCGCGAACGAGTGTCCGATCGTACTGTAAAGTGTAACAGTGCCGACAACGTTGGGATTAAGTTTTAAAATAAAATGAATAAAAATTAGTCATCGCGGAGGATGAGTAAGTGCCGGGGAGTTATATTTTCCGGGGCGCAGCCGAGAGAGACGGTGGTGCGGTATTACAGGGGCAGGAAGAGAAAAAAAAAAGAAAAAAAAAAATCGTCGCGCTGAGTAGACGATACCGAGAGGAAGTTCTCGCGTGATATGCGCTCTGCGCTCGGCAACACAGAGAGAATGCGAGGAAGGAAGGGAGAAAGATCTGGCAGAGACTGTTAACGAGATACGACACGAAGCTTATCGTACGCCCACAGGATGCGGTAAAGAGTATCGCTGTTCTCGATTCTGATTTACCTTTTTATAATTACTTCTATTTTTTTTTTTTTGTTTTTGTTATTTGTATTTCGATATAAACGCGAAATGTATTATCGTTATCGCGAGTTATATTAACACCGGTCTCTACGATGTGTTTGCATAAAATTTAAAATTACAAAGCGGAATAATTTTAATAAGGCGGTATTAAGTGAAATAAGTGTACTCGAGATGAGTCGTAAAGGAAAAGAAAAAAAAAAAAAAAAAAAAAGTATTCAGGAGAGTTAACGCGAGTGTAACAAGAATAAAGAGAGCTCTTAATAGTCAACGCGTAAATAACGGAGTAAGTGAGTAAGAGAGAGAGAGAGAGAGAGAGAGAGAGAAAGCGAAAAGGCAGAAAGAAAAGACCAACGCGCGGTTCTCTCTTCATTATTTCTGGCTGAAGGCGCGTACTCGTGTACTTACTCGTAAGTAAGTATGTATATATAAATATATATATATATATATGTGTGTGTGTGTATACATGCACATACACCAGTAAATCGGAAAATAAAGTCTCTTTCTCTCCCACAATGCTCGCGAGCTACGTTTCTTTCATACTTCTTTCTTTTTTTTTTTCATTCTCTTTCTTCGCCTCGGTGTTGGTCGTCTCCCGCCAAGTTACTCTTTATGCACCGCGAACACGCATACGTATATGTACAATCTCGCTTGACCCTTTTTTACCGATCAAAGCAAGAAAAAGTAGATAGAGCGAGAGAGAGAGAGAGAGAGAGAGAGAAAAGAAGAAAAAAAAATATAGCAGCTACACATTCTCGAATTCTGATTTTTTCGCTGCCGCTGCCCGCTCCATTTTTTCCGCTTTTCATGCACGCGTAAACAACAATGGGAGAAGAGTTGAAATTCCCGATGATGATGAGGAGAGAATAAGAGAGAAAAAAGAGAGAGAGAGGCGACGGTGGGGATGAAACTAAAAAAGAGGTCGTGACCGTGTTTTTCCGGCTTTTTTCCAGCTTGAAATTTTCACTAGGACAATGGCTTACGATAACGAGTCTTTTGTACCTTCTTTTTTCGCGTTTTTCGTCTACGGGTCTTTTCTTTTTTTTTTTTCTCGAAGGGAGAAAAAGAGTAAGAGAGAGAGAGAGAAAGAGAGAAGAGTCAAAGTAGGTCGGAGATGGTTTTATAGGAAAGAGAAGGAGAAGGTCTTATTATGTCATGAGTATAAGGATAGTCGTGCTCGAACGAGGCAAAGAGAGTTGATGAGAATCAAGCGCAATTGCGCGATATTTACGCGAATCATCCTTCGCTCTCTCTCTCTCTCTCTCTCGTGGCGAGTAATTTAAAATGTACATATACATACGAGAGAGAAGGATACTCTTGCTTTCTCTCTTCGTGATTACTTGCGAAGGGGGATACGCTTATTTCGGTTAATTTCTGCCTACGAGCTAGCTGAAGCTACTGCTCCTCTTTCTCTTTATAAATTTTATTAATATAACCAATTATATCGCAACTTTCTAAATTATCATCAATTTTTAACATTTCGAATCGTGAACGATTCGAGGTGAAAATCATAATAGAAATCATCAAAGCGAGCTTTTCAACGAGAGAAACTGCGCTTTGATTTTCTCGAATATCCTTATTTCGTTTTCTTTTCTTCTTTTACCGTTTCGATGTTTCCGTTCGGGAGGGAGTCAGCCGGCGGAAGCAAAAAAAAAAAAATTGAGGGATAGGGGAAGCAAATTTGAAAAAAAAAGAAAAAAAAATAACAATATTACAACGCACGTTTTTGCGAAATTAACAATACAACAAAAATAAAGAGGCGAGTTGGGAGTAAAAAAAAAAAGCCAAGGAGAAAAAACTTACGTAAATGGTCACGTGTATATATGTATATATGTATACGTGTACATACATATATACATATATGTACGAGGACTAAGAGTAGCTTGAAAAATAAAGAGACGTATATACAGGCTAACGAACAAGGTGAGCTGTAATACCGTAACAAACATAGCGCGCGGGCGCGCGCATACGAGCGCGCACGATTCAAAAACGCCTCATAGCTTCGGCATACGTCGATGCGCCCAATGAAAATAAAAGATAAGGATGCGTGTAATCGTAATAGTGCCCTACCTAGACCCATCTTCTTCTTGAGCTTTTTGAGCACCTTCATCTTGATTTTGAGGGGCGCGAGGATGTTGCCGTCGTTGCTGGGAGGCGGAGGCGCGGCTACGACCTCCTGCACGTGATGATGATGTTGATGGTGCTTGCCTCCGGAGTGATGGTGACCGTGATGATGCGCTCCGGAGATAACTTGCTGCTGATGACGATGTTGTTGTTGTTGCTGCTGTTGCTGTTGTTGTTGTTGTTGCTGGTTCAACTGTTGCTGGTGGTGATGGTGGCCGTGAGGAGGATGATGGTGGTGGTGGTGATGGTGGTGGTGTTGCGAGTTCTGAGAGAGGACCGCGGTCGCCGCGGCACTGGGCGCGTGATGCTGGCAGCAATGACAGGGATGATGCGCGACACTGTTCGGTAGCTTACTCGGGGCGCCGCTGCTCGCACCTCCGGCCTGTCTGATCGCGCACTCGGTCGACGACACTCCCATCGTTGAAGTTGTATTGGCGGATACCGATGCTATCGGGGCGCGACCTCGTCGACGTTTCGCGAGTACCGAGCTCAAGACTCGGCGATAGCCGTTTTTCTCGAAGACTGCCTCGTCGTTTATTTTATTCGTAGACGACGACGACGACGACGACGACGATGACGCTGTTGTTGCTGCTGCTCTTCGTTCGTCCTCCTCTGCGCGGAAGCGACAACACGCGAGCAGGCACATGCAAGATACGCGATATATCTTTTAACGAAGTTAATCACCACCCGCTTCGCTCGAGAAGCTTGTTTCCCTCACGACGATCCGGGCAACATTTGTAAGTCACTTTGATAACGGCGCGCGTAAAACAACGGTGCGTAAAACGTAAACACGAACACGCACCGCACGGTTGAGAGAGAAAGGTAGGCGATGAGCGCCGAAAACTACTCAGCGGGCCGCTACGGGGATAGAGAGCGAACGAGAAAGGTAAGAGAGCGGAAAGGAGCTCTCGACGTATCGAGCGCCCGGGTACGACTGCCGGCCTGGCGCTGGGGCAGCGCGGTGTGTATGCTCGGAGCGGCCGGGCGCGCGCGAGCCGTTGGCCAATCGGGCCGCTCCTCGGCTCCCCACGCGCGTGCCGCGCGAGCCAGCTGACGGGACGAGCTGCCGAGGTGGGAGAACGAGGCGCGCGACGCCGGGATACATCAAAGCGACCCTGTGGCCCGTCTCCGTGTGCGCGTATAACGTTTGAAAGGGAGGAGAGAGAGAGAGAGAGAGAGAGAGAGAGAGAGAGAACGATGGAGGGAGAAGTGAGGGCACCTGGTGGACAGCTGCCCTTGTACTTTACCTGGTCCCTCTCTCTCTCTCTCTCTCCCTCTCTCTTTCGCGCTCTTGCTCTACGTGCACCGGGCCTGGCTTTTACCCCCTCGCTTTGCTGCTACTGCTACTGCTGCTGCTGCTGCACTTCTGTCCATCCCTCTCCCCCCCTCTCCCTCCTTCTCTCTCTCTCTCTCTCATTCTCTTTCTCTCTCTATCTGGCTTTTGGATGAAGAGAGAGAGAGAGAGCAAACGCGTGTTGCCGGGGAGAATGCTCTCTCTCAGGGGTGGTTGCCACGGAGAATCCTCCCTTCCTCT
The DNA here is from genome assembly GCA_949987625.1 of Chalcis sispes. Classification (NCBI taxonomy): domain Eukaryota; kingdom Metazoa; phylum Arthropoda; class Insecta; order Hymenoptera; family Chalcididae; genus Chalcis; species Chalcis sispes. Next base: position 71,347,811 of record OX465096.1, read on the forward strand.
CTCTCTCTCTCTCTCCCGTTTTGTGTATATTCTCTTGGTTGATATGCATACATCGTTGCAGATATGTCTGTATACGCTATATTCGGGGAGCTGAAATGGGCAGATATTCCCTCTGCGAATGGATATTGTTTGAATATTTGACGATTTTTCAACGGGGAACTTTTTCGTAAGGTTTATCCGAAAGTTAAGTCGACTAGTTGCTTCTTTATTTAACGGTTTCAATCTTTTTCTATTTACGTAGAATCTTCGATAATGCTTATGAAAGTTATTACGATAATAGAAAATATTGGGATATTTTTATAAAGGGAACGTTATCGATTATGTCTCTCATAATAAATACAAGAATGTAAACAGCCGACGTTGTTATCGAATTTTTTTTTTTTTTTATTCGGATAATTCGTTTACTTTATTGAGTTTAATTAAAAGCCGTTAATCCAATAATTTCATCTCGCGTATGCGATTATATATTAAATAATAATCAACAAGTAAAAATAAATTACAAATTGCATCGTGCATCCGATATTTTTGCACATAGTTGCGTAACCTTAAATATTCAGAAAAGAAAAGAAAATACCAACGCTCGAGCGATTATTCGAAAATAAATCGAACAATTGAATTGCGCAGTCCTTGAACTAGATAAAACGACACTCGTTTGTAATACAATTTTTTTTTTTTTTTTTTTTTTTTTTTCTTCTTTTCGTTTCGTTTCCAATACTCTTGCACTTGCAATTGCTCGTTTTACATAAGTCGCACGTATATTCACGTAAAAATCGGGATTCCATATCGCTTCAACGTAAAATCCGCGAGCAAATCAAAGCTCAATAAAGTCAAAATCGAGTATCATCGAAAGATTCGCGAAAAAGATCCGTGGGAAAAAAACAAAAGAAAAAAAAAAAAAAAAAAAAAAAAAAAAATCAACGACAGTCCTTTCGTCTCGTCTAGCAATCCTACTCGATTTCAGGCGCATCGCGCGTGGTAAACATTTCCCAGCGAATCAGCTGGCCGTGTGTATATATCCACTCGTCGGTATCTCGTGTTTCCATGGGATTGCATCGTAAGAAGACGTCCCATGGAAAACGGGCCTCGGGTCGCGCATGACTTAGATCGCGCGCGTTCCTCTAATTATTAACATTTCGTGCGCGCGTAAGTGTATCGATCGACGGATTAAGACGTAGTATTTACGTTGTGCGTTTATGGCTTTGCGTAACGCTCATGGGAAAACGATTTTGCTCTCTTCTGTGGAAATGCATTGAAACTTTGGCCTTTTTATGGCTGTTCGTTAACTGCACGGATACAGAGATACGCAGATAGTTTTTAATGAAATAACGACACATTAAGCATTGTATACTTTATTTTTACGAAAACCTTTCAAAATGCGCAAAAAAAGAAGCGTCGGTGAGATAAAGTTTAAAAAAAAAAAAAAAAAAAAAAAAAAAGGAAAAATGATTTTTACCAAGGCAAAAAGCCAAGAAGCGTAACGTACGCGAGCGCATGTGTCTAACGCGAGGAGTTACGAAATGTAACAGAGTTTCGCCCTCGCGCCTCAACGATTTCACTTTTCTTTTAATCGTATATACAATCGCGCGACTTGTACGCTCGAGTCGCTTTACGAATTCTTAACTCGTAATGAGCGGGCATACAAATTTTTTTCGATTTTTTTTTTTTTTTTGTTTTGTTTTGTTGTAAAATTTAACCTTTAATATATTAACTTGAGCATTGATAGTAAAAATTAACTCATTAAAATAATTTATAATAAAATATTTAATCGATTACTATCTTGATTTAAATGTCGCACGTCGTTCATGAAAAAAGGTCAAAAACAGACCCCAAATTCCACAACATATATGGGGCCCATGGTGAATAATAAAAGACGAGATAATCAGACACTCGATGGTAAACATACGCCAAAACATAATCGCAGACTAACAAGCGACTGCAATAAAAAAAAATAAAATAAAAAAAAAAAAAAAAAGGGTTTCACCGCGCACAAAACAACATACGACAAGTGTGTGTATGTGTGTGTGTGTGTGTGTTTGTATATAAGTGTGCGCGTAAAACACGGATAAAAAAAGAGAAAGAGGCGCCGGGCAATTTTGGCGCACGAAACTCTACCGCTAAACTATCCCCTACTTGTTGGAATAAAAGAAAGTATATAAGCGAATCGGAGCTCACCCTAATCGGCGTAACAAGGGGGAGGAAATCCGAGATAGAGGGGATCGCAGGTGTTATCGTTTGCGAGTCTGTTGCATTGCCGATCGTCGTCGTTGGGGGGGGGGGGGGGGGGGGGAGGAGGGGGAGAGGGTGGTACGACGATGATTTTGCGCGAGCCAACGCACTCGCGCACGAGTCGAGTGATGCGAGTGTGTTTACAAAACGATTCTTTTCAACGTTCGATAAGAGGATGATTATGTGGCCGTTTTGTGTGCGCGCGTGTGCGTATGTTGTTAAAATAGAATTTATCGATGTATTGTGTACGAATTAAAGGCGGGGAATGTTTTCACTTTGATACGGTTAACTTTTTTTTTTTTTTTTTGCTTTCGTTCGAGTAACGTAATTTTTCATACCTCGTTCTTCAATTATAAAACGCGATCGATGAAGGAAAAAAAAAAAAAAAATAAGAAACAAAACAAAAGGAGGGCAACGATAAAAAGTTATTGCGCGAGATTTGTAAAAGAAAACAAAACGTTAATAAAAATCCATCACGCATATACGCACGGGCATACGAATTGTGAAAGAAAAACTTCCTCTCGAGCGCATAACAGCGCCCAAAGTCACAAAGCAGGAAGAGAAGAAAATATAGGTAAAATGAGACGCTTTGAAGGAAACTATTTTCCACACACAGTAGCTTCCACGAGCCCCCGTCGTCGTCTTTTTTGTCTGCACATAGAATCACGCCTCCTTATTCTCTCTTTCTCTCTTTTCCTGCAGCGCGGTGAGCCCGCGGTGCGATTTTTCCATAAACGAAGAATAGTAGTCGTGTCGCGAGGGCAAGTGTGCGTATGGAAAACGGAGAGAAAAGGTATCGCGATGGAGAATTTTATACGATTGTTGAAAAAAAAAACAGCGTGAAAAGATCTCGGGATGCGTGTGTATATGTGGATGTACATATGCGATGTTTTATGTAATAAATCGCGCTCTCAAATTCTACTTTTCTCTCTCTCTCTCTCTCTCTCTCTCTCTTTTGTAGGTTATTACGGACTTTCTAACATCGTGTGCGCGATTCCTCGCGTACATTGTTTTCATTTTATTGTGATATCTGTTTGTTTTGCCGTGAAAATTAATTAACGGCACACGATTTTAATAATCTTCATAAGCGCGCCCTTACGAGCGTTAGATAAAGTTTTAATAAACGCGCGTATCGTACGAAAGACAGAAAGAAAGAAAAAAATTAAAATAACGTAAATGAGAAAATTTATAGAGAGTTTCGGTATCTTACTTTGCTTGGGCGGGCTCGATTCGCGTCTTTCGCGTCTATCCCATCGATGCTGTTGCTTTAATCGCTTAGCTCCCTCGAAGCCGTTGTTTTTCGCGCGGTTCTCCTTATCGCAGCCGCTGCCGCTGCTGCTCGTTAAATTTCTCTTAGCCCCTCTCGATCTCACCATTGTAGCTTTATTATTGTTCACTTTTGCGTTATCGTCAATTCTTTATTCGATGTATATAGGTATTCTTGGTTACAAATTCACTCTCGATGCAGAAAGAGAGATAGAGAGAGAGAGAGAGAAAAATTTTTAGTGCGTTGAGTCTTCTTGGAAGAAATGAGAAATACTCGTGCACTTTTAACCTTCGGTTTAACGATTTTTTTTTTTTTTTTTAATTTACAACGATTTGGCGCGAAATACGACTTTTTTTTTTAATTTTATTTATGTATTTTTTTTTTTTTTTTTTTATTTTTATTTTCTTTTGCGTTATAGAACGAAAGTTTAACGGTTACGATACAGGTGGCTGTTTATACCGTTGAAGATTGTTTAGTAATTTGTTTTAATATAGGCAGTTTCTAAATTCGGTAATTTACCGTCTTTACGCACTGAAT
>OX465096.1:71354340-71361840 GCA_949987625.1 Chalcis sispes
TAAAAAATTTGTTACGTTAAGCGGGAGAGAGAGAGAGAGAGAGAGAGAGAGAGAGAAAGATGGAGTTTTTGTATAGCTAATGGAACAACTGCCGATATGCATATGTAAATCATTGATCGATTGGGAAACGAATAAGAATGATGTACGCGTCATAGTAAACAATAGAATATCGAACAATGTTTAGTAAACTTATCGAGAATTTCTATAGTTTAATTAAAAATATTTAATTCTTATCGTTTTAATTTGAATAACATTTATTATCGTATCACGATTTCTAACGAAGCTAGTATTAATAATAACTATGATATTCGATTGCCAAGGATTGGAATCTAATTAGAAATTAATCGTAAATTCATAACCCAGAGAATCGATTGAATCTTGTCGCGCATACATATATATATATATATATATATATATATATATATATATATCTGAAAATACTCTTATCGATCCTCTTCGTAACAAGGGCGCAGATATGAGGTAAAATCGTTTTTGAGAAAAATTCATCGATCAAGCGCGAGATATATCGACAGCCGATTTCGAACAATCTATTTCCAAGCGCAAATAAAGGAAATAAAATATTCTCGGCTCCATCAAATCTCTTCCCAATAACGCGCGTTCTGGTTCGCATAGGGTGTGCCTTCAGAATTCGCGCGAGGTATAGAGAAACGTAGATATAGAGAGAGAAAGAGAGCGAGAGAAAGAGAAAGAGAGAGAGAGAGAGAGAAGGATAGAACTAGAGATAACAGAGAGCGAGAGGGTAAATACGCGACGGCACAATATTCCTCGGCAGTGGCCGAGGTTAATTGCAATCGCAGGCGCCTGCCGTTCAATTAATCATGCAACCGCATACACGAACTATCTCGCTCCTTCCTCTGTGAGAGAGAGAGAGAGAGAGAGAGAGAGAGAGAGACAGACAGACAGAGAAAGAGATTCCTCCGAAATCAGCCCCATGCATCTGTCACTCGACTCTCGCTCGCTCTTCTCCTACGGTACACTCCACTCTCTTTCTTCTTCCCTCTCCCTCTACGTCTTTCTTACATATACTAAAACTTACACGATGCGGTGCAGATGCGTTTTCTATCGAGGGTAGCGCTCACGCACACGTATACGGAGAAGTTGAGGTTCTACGATGTGATACATACGTATGTACATATAATACCGGAATAGCGGAAGTATAGGGCGGATGGCAGGAAGTCGGTGAGACTGGCGCGTGCGCTCAGGGTGCGCGCTTATGAAAAGGGGACGTTCCCCTCTCTACTTTTCCTCCTCCTTCTTCTCCGTCTTTAAGGGCCTTATTTTAGAACTCGCTACGTTCTCTCTCTCTCTCTCTCTTTCTCTCTCGTTTGCGGTTACGATTCGAGTACGAGGCTCGTGAGCTTTTTACGTTCGTCGGTTCGGGTTACAGAGTGAAAGAAGCATAAATGAGAAAGAGAAGAGGAGGAAACGTTGCTGCAACGAGACTTAAGGGAAAAGACGAGAGGCAACGCACTCTCCGGATAAAAGAGGTGTGTGGAGGGATCTTAATACCGTATTAAGGGGTTCTCTCTCTCTCTCTCCCTCTCTCTCTCTCGCGCGGCTTGTATATTAACGCCGTGGGATGTTGTTTCAAGAAGTTTATGTGTCATTCGTTTCTTTTTTTTTTGCTTTCTTTTTATCTTTCTTTCGAATGTCTGAGCAAAATGAGAGTCTCATACTTTGATCGTTTGTTGATTCTTAAACGTCTAAGTAATGTGATGCAGGCAGATTGTTGAAAAATTAAATTGTAACTAATTGTAATTAGGGCTATTATATTCGGTAGCAGATAATGAAAAATATTTGACAGAGTATAAGCGTGAAAATTGAATTTATCCGTTTATTTTTAAAAAAGTTAATGAAAGTCAAGGACTAAACATAATGTTCAAACTAGCAAGTTTTCAAATCCCTCTTTTTACGAGTTTACCCATAAAAAACCGCAAGAGAAACAATTTTTTCGAAAGATCTCAAGCACCCGTTACACGCATTTGTCTATATTTGTAGAACATCCGTATGGAGTATATTTTTTCGTTTTAAAAATTTTTAATTTCCCTATAAAGGGCCAATGTAGTTTCATTCATCTTTACATGCGCGTTTACGAAGTAAGAGAGACAAGAAAAAAAAAAAAAAAAAAAAAATGCGTGAGAAAGGTTAAAAAAGTTAACGGCGATTCCCATGCGTCAGTGCCAAAACGTGCGCGCCCAGGAAATGCGTGTATAAATCGTGTTTTAATGTAAAAAGAATCGATTATCTACACTTTTCTCAAGATTTTTTTTTCGATAAAGTCGTTACGAAATCATTCATTAATTGTTAAGGAAAAAAAAAAAAAAAAAAAAAAAAAAAAAAAAAATACATCGTATAACAAAACTAAATAATTATGTAAAAAATCGTAAATTCCTTCGTAAATTCAATTTCTTGTATCTTTTGCTTTTCGCATTTTAGGCGAATCTCGAAGAAACTACTGCGATAATCGCGTTGTTCTATTCCCGTGTCGTACGAGTGAGAGAGAGAGAGAGAGAGAGAGAGAGAGCTCGGAAGCCACACTCGAGGAAGCGGAGATACGCTCACCGACTCTATCCGGATTCCCTTTTTCTTTCTCTCCGTCTCGCGACGACGACGACGACGACGAGGACGACGAGGACGACGAGGACGACGAGGATGAAGAAGCAGTCGAAGAAGAAGTAGAAGAAGCACACGATGTATAGTCTCTCTTGGCGGGAAACCGTAAATTAAGAATCGCCTTTCTCGTATGAGGGGGCAGTCGATCCTATCGTATTCTCACTCGCGTGCGCATAAATTTTCGGAGTGTATACATACACATATACGTGTGTGTATATATATATATATATATATATATATATACGTATTTTCTTTATAACCTATAAGAAAGAAAGAGATTCGCTCCTTCACGCTCCCGTAAAACGTCATTTTTCCGTAATTAAATCGTGCACCAAGCGCGGCGCACACTCGACGCAAAGGTTTCTTCTTCGACCTTAATTATTTTCTTTCTTTCCTTCGTCGAATTCATTTTGTTGAATAAAGGTTTCTCTTGCGCGAAGATTAATACATGTAATATATACATACGCGTGCGTGTAATTGCAGGATTGGATAATACGATAGATAGGTCTGAGAGATCGGTCGGTTAGAAATGAAATTTTCGATGAAAACTTATGCGTTGGTATTTGTTTAAAGTAGAAGACGTTGGCCTCATTTTATTCTCGAAACGTTAGTAAAATTACGTTAGTAAAGCGTATAAACAAAGCGTAAATTAGCGTAACGAACTTATTTATTTATCCGAAAGAATAATCGCTATTTGTTTAACAAAGTTAGTAACGCCGCACGAAATTTGCAATAAACAGAAGCGCTCGGGAGCTAAAGCATTTGCTCCAAAGCTACTTATACAATGCCGAAACTTCAAAGCGTTAATAACTACTCAAACGTACCCATACCCATATATGTGAATGTATGTATGTATGTGTGTGTGTATACAACTCGAAGAGATATTTCCTCGAGCTGCACAAACTTCCACGCGCGGGAAATTCAAATGTTCGCGCATCTCCCTAACGAATGCCATAAATTTTCCCGGTTATAGTCAAAGAAAACCGACGATTTACCGAATCCCACCCTCGCTCTCTCTCTCTGTCTGTTTTTCTCTTTATAAACGAACCCGATCTATTCGGTTTATGAGCACGCGAGGAAACGGTGCACGCGGATTAACTTTAACTTCACCGTCGCCGAATATTCAATTAAACGCTGAGAAATTATAAAATACGAATTTTTTAAACGCTTTATCGTTCTAAAGTGCAACGAAACGAATAAGACAACGAATCGTTTGTTGCTAACCGAACACTCGTAATCGTTGCCGTATATTAATATTATACTTTCACGTGAATTAATTCGTTTTTTTTTTTTTTTTTTTTTTTTCAAATTTAAAATTACAACATTACTCGGTCAGACCATCACCTTCGCAATGACTTTCACGAGGTTACAAACGCAGAGAGTATAAAGTACGAAAGGCATTCATGAAAACCTTATTAAGGTTTTAAAATTCAAGCGGCAGTAGAACGACGAAAGAGAGAGAGAGAGAAAAAGAGAGATACCGTAATACCGTGATAGAGAGAGAGAGAGAGAGAAGGAGAACAACACGCGCGAGAGCAATCTCATTGTGCCGCGTAATCATTCCATTATACCAGTCAATTCCCGAGACGCAGACGTTCAGGAGCTCACGCCTATACCGTGGCTTAATTCACGTCAATCACGCGCGCGCGAACTTTTATCCCTCCCCTTGCCTCTCTCTCTCTCTCTCTCTCTCTCTCTTTCTCCTAGCGATAAGAAAGAGTACATATAACATAACAGCGAGATATTTCTCTCTCTCTCTCTCTCTGTTACTTTCCGTGGCGATGCATCGACGATTGGCTCAATCGTGAAACGAGGCGAATTATAAGTGCGCGTGAACTTTGATACCGTAATGAGATAATGCGACGACGCTGTTGCTGCGTTCTTCTTTTTCTTTTTCTTTTTCTGCTTTTTCGATGAGCAATCTTATTATAACGCGCTTTGTCGCATTAACGATGCTTCTTTTTAAGTTCGAATTTTGCGTTTTGTTTTTATTATTGGTTGGATTTTATTGGTGTATTTTATCTGGCACCAAGGCTATGTGAGAAAATTGATTATCGATTTTTTAATTACCGCAAACGATAGTCTTGCTTTCGAAATAGTAATTTTTATTAGAGAAGAAAATAGAAGCATTGATTTTAATTTCTCCTTTAAGATCAAACGAGTGATTAAAATTTTATACCTTACCTAAAATAAATATAATGTTTTGCAATTTTCGTAATCTTTTTTTTTTTTTTTTTGTTCTTTTTTTTATCTTTTCTTTTCATCACCAAGTTTATTTTTAAATCGTAAACCTTTTGGGGGCTGCAAGAGCAGTTTCTACTACCCCCGCATTCTCTTAATCTCTTATTTCGGATAAAAGGTCCCTTTTGCTATTTTTGTCTTTTCCCGTATAAGCGAATACGAAAACTGTAGCGTATATATATATGTGTGTGTGTGTGTGTGTGTACATGAAAAATCCCCCATTCACCAAGAGGTGAAATCGCGCGTCTTTTCATTTTCCGCAGGGGAGAAAACCGAGAGAGAGAGAGAGCCAGGAGAGGGAAAATAAGCTAGAATAAGTCATGGAGCTGCGGAGGACAGATGCGCTACTCGACGCGGCTTTTAAACTCCCTTGACTTTCCCTTTCAAAATTTTCTTTCCCCTCCTATATACATGTATGCATATATACATATGTATATATTCGAGCGCGCAGACATACGTCGATCGAAAATATAAAATACCGAAGGCAAACGAAAAGAAGATACTTGGTTGCTTTCGACGCGCATTTTTTCAGGCGCGCATCGATATCGATTTTTACCGAAGCCTTTTCTTTGTATTAAACGAGAAATGCGTTTTTAAAAGAGTAACGAGTGTTATATGAAAAACGTTATTCCTTCGGCGATTTTAAAAAGAGAAGTATACGTTTTTAAGATAACCAGCCTTAAAAAAAAAATGATATAAAAATATCGTTTATGTTGATTTAACTACTAATTAAGTAAGCAATAATTAATAAAGTTATTAATTAAAATAAGATAGTTATCACCCGTTAATAATTTCATTCCACGCGATTTAACGCTGCGATCTTTAAATAGCAACCGAGCGCACTTAAACGCAAACTAGTTAGCCGTAAAAGCTCGCCGAACCATCAATAACCAATGAAAATTTAATAAAAATTAAAAGCAAACTCGTTCGCTCTCTCTTTCGCACGTATTCTAATCTTAGATTTCCGACTTAGCATATGTTGCACGAAGATAAAACGCGTACATATGCGAGATACGCGACACTCGTGAAAAAGTAAGTACCATGACAAAATGTGCAAAGACATAATCGCGGCGAAATGAAATACATAAAGAAAAAGAGAGAGAGAGAGAGAGAGAGGAAGGAAGGAGGTAGATCGATTTAACGACCCTCCCGAAAGGGGTTTGCTCGAAAAAGGAACGGCGCACAGCTCGCGCGCGCGTTGCGCTAAACATTAAAAGCGAGAGAGAGAGAGAGAGAGAGAGAGAAAGAAAGAGAGAGAAAGAGAGAAATAGAGACGAGACGCAGCTGCATACGGGCTGCTGTTGCTGCAGCCTGACGGAGGTACGCGTACATACGTATATGCGACCGCGCGAGTTCTCTCTCTCTCTCTCTCTCTCTCAGCTGTCACGCTGTGAAGTGCGTCGAACGCGTCAAGAGAAAGAGAGAGTGCATAATTTTAAACGAAAATCGATATACGGTCGCTTTCTTTAAGCGCCCATCGGCCATTTACTTGCTTGCGCGCTCCGCGTGCGACTCGATTGTCGCGAACGAAGATAATAATCTTTTAAGTTTGAAGTACGACGTGTCGCCGAGGAATTTTTTTTTTTTTTTTTTTTTTTTTTTACTTATCGATTTTATTCCCTTTGCTTAAAACTCGTTCCTCGATTACGGCCCGTGAAAGTTCCGTATCATCAGCTGTTGTTTTGGCCTTTAATAGAGCTATTTTATTGGTTGTACGTTTAAATTTAGCTGTCAAAATATTCGTTAATTGAGCCGGTGTAAAAATTATTGGTATAATTGGTATACCAATGGTAAAATAATTTATGCATCGGTTAGTTTTCTTAATTGCGCATTTATTTATTAATTCGCGAAAATTTTATAATTCATAGCTGTTTAATAACTGGATAAAATTCAATCGTAAAATATAATATACCTAACGTAGTCAAATAAAACTAGAATATAATTTTCAACGATAAATTGATTAAAAATATAAAATTCTCTCAGCAATAAAAAAAAATGAAGAAAAATTTTATCTTTGTAAAATAAAACGTCAAAATACGTCTCAAAGTAGGATTTTAACGAAGTGTACCGAGAATAAGGTATACAGCTCAGCCTTGTCCTTGCACTCGCGCAGCATAAATTCATTTAAGCCACACGCGCACACATACACGCATGCGCACAACTCGCGCAAGCAGGAAGGAAAATAAGTCGGTTTTATTTTTATAAAGCGCGAGAGAAAGAGAAAGAGAGGAAATATACGAACGAGCATGGTTACATAGAGGGAGAAAAGGAGACAAGCAGCTAGAAAAAGAGAGAGAGAGAGAGAGAGAAAGAGCAGCCAAGAGGAAGGAGAAGATAATCGCGTAATCGGCTTTTTGGTAAGCGACAAAGGGGCCCCATTATCTCGTTACTCAAATAAACCGCCTATCAAGGGTTCTTACGTCTCGCTCTCTTTCTCTAAAGTGAGCGAGAGAGAAAGAGAACGAGGGAGTTTAAAAGACAGAGAGATAGAGAGATAGAGAGAGAGAGAGAAGGAGAAAAGTTAGCCAACGCGTATAAAGCGAGGCTCGCAGTCTTATGCGTCAGGCAATTCCCTTTTGGAATTAGAAACGAGCTCGAGTGTATTAGCGCTTCTAAATAATATAA